>JBAKBP010032166.1:0-23516 GCA_037953745.1 Lithodes maja
CTAACTCCCCCCCCCCCCCCCAATGGGGGTCAGGTCAGAGGGTATAAATACATAATAATTATAGGGTTGTCTGGTGAGAAACTGTCAACTGAGCTAGGCCGAACGTCTAAAAAGTAATAGATAAAATGAAATAATAATTATGCCTGAACAATATCGTCTGGGGGGACTGGTTACCAGTACCGGTACTAGAAATAACCAGTTCCATCAATTATTACGCTCATACTGTTACCTGCTGCCCGATGATTGTACTTAGCTAAAGAATATTTATTAGGAATCCACGGTCCTGTCTAAACTATCTCGATTGAATCACCAACTCTGAAAGGTGCTTCGTACCGGTAATTTGAATACAATCGTCAGCAGTTATCGTAAATATAAAACAAAAATAGAGTCCTCTGATACAGTGGGTAATGCTATACGGTACCAGCCTACCGTTATTTATACATTTCAACTTTACAGTAAAAGTAAAATAAAGTACGCTGTTAAATATTATATTCTAGCTAACAACATTAGACAATTTTAATCAGCGTAGCCTATGGAATTCTCCTACACAAAGGGACCGCAAAGCCTAGCCTATGGTCTTTCCAGATGAGTTGTCGTAATTCGCAACCCCAGTTTCCATTAAGTTTGAGGGAATTAGGCTAGCTCAGGTTGGCTAGGGTAAGAAGGGCTATGGATGGTACCGGTAACAGATTAATAGGAAGACACTTGAAAACAATGGGCTTAATTAGTCTTATCGTGTCTTTATATTATTTGCTGTTATTGAAGTAGCAGGAAAATAATGAAGGTAATAGTACAGAAACCTAAAAGTCGTAGTAAGCGTTGGTTAGGAAATAGGGTTGTGGATATGTGGAATAGATTGCCTAGTACCTGTACTTTAATCAGCTCAAAATCAGTAGGAAGTTTCAAACATAATTAGGATAGTCATATTGAATGATATTGGTTGGGTGTGAAAGTTATCTGCCTCGTAGGCCCTCTCCAGATTTCCGTATTCTTATGTTCTAGGCCTATAATTATTATTACTGCATGCTATATACAGTATATGACATAGGTAATCAGCTTTGATAATTTATATCAATACCGAAAAAGCCCGACAGATCTAGGCCAAATCGTGTTAGAAACCGTTAACTACCGGTACCATAATATAGTTGTTATTTTCAAGCTAATTAAATTTGCCCAATGTAAAATACTGCCAAAGCCGACACGCACGCGCGCGTTTAACATGCCATAGCCAATACAGTATATATCCAACTTGAGCAATGTTTTCCCATCTTACAATAGTTTCAACATTCTACTGGGTTAGTGTAATCTATGTAGCTACGGTACCGGTACGGTACTGAATGCAATATTAACTACGGCTATAGGCCTATGAATGGTTGAGATGTGCAGTATGATACGATATACGAATACAAAAATGATGCCCCATAAATGCAATCCGCACCTCGATTGCCACTTATGGCATTTTAATAATCTTTAGAATTCAAGAATATGCACATGTCAAACATTTAGTTACCGGTACCGGGTACCGTACTGTACCTCACTAGCCATATGATCATCGCTAAGGAAACACTTTGGAAATAATATTTCAACTCGAGTATGAAAGCCTAACAGTAGTAGCAGTAGATCCCTAAGGTACGGTACCGTAGTACCGTACACTGTAAATAGCCTATAAATAAAAAATAATAATGAAAAGGATATCACCGTATCAGTACCGTATTTAAAATGTCTATAGCCTAATGATCTACCCAATTAAAGGCAAATTGTTGGTATCGCAATTAACTCATCCAATGACGAGCATAGCAACTTAGCAAGGTACCCGGTACGGTAAATCACTCCATATACTTGATAATTTTGTGTACATACCGGTACCTTTTTCATACGGTACCGGTACCCTATTTATATCCTCAATTTACATATAGGCATAATAATAATAATAATAATAATAATAATAATAATAATAATAAATAGATAAAAAAAATAACTATATTTACATTAGTTAAATTACAAGATGGCATAATTAGTTACCGGTACCGTACGGTAATGGAAATGTTCGACATTACTAATTTAATGCTGGCCCATGATTGGAATCTATCGCCTTACATTATACACATACTGTACGGGTATAATATGCAGTATCATAGATGGTTTTAGATTAAAGACAACTGTAGCTATATACAAGAGCTATTACATGCCGTGCTATAAGGCTTTAAGTACCGTACCGTACGGTATATACAACATTTAGTCTTACGCTAGTTACAATACAAGATATGTTATACTGGTACGTACGGTACCGTATCGTATATCATGATGACCATGATTCAAAGTTACCGTACATAGGTTATACAGATTTCCTAATTCGGATTTAATAACATTCTGCGTTGGCTAGCAGATCAGGTGGGTTATAATAGTCAATCCTAATCCTATTCCAATCTTTCATTCGTACCGGTACTCCCCGAAAACTCTAATAAAACATAATTACAGGATTATATACCGGTGTTGACCATTTGCGAGTGCTGGCCTTGGTTTGGTAACAGAGCTGTAGATAGGTGGAATAGGCTAACAAGTGCAATAGTGGGATCAAGAATGATAGGGAGCTTTATGACAAAATTAGATATCGACGAGATGGGTTGGGTGTGAAGGGGATCTGCCGGGTGCGGAGCAATCGACGCTCTTCAGAGCCCCGTTTTTTCTTACGTTGACGCCCGGCCGTTTTGATGAGGTCGGTCCTCATGGTGTTAGTGATTAAGGCCTAAAAATAGGCCTTATAATTCGGGTGTGAGAGCGATCTGCCTCGCGTGGGCTAATTGGCGTTCTACAGACTCCCATTTGTTTATGTTCTATAAGAAAAACCAAGCTGTAAACAAAGATGTTTAGCGGGTATAGCCTACAAAAACTATTATGATTGTGTACATACATAGGTAGAAACTAGAAAGCCTTTCGTCTCATTAACTCACGTCCACTCACCGATTCTATTCAATCTCTCTATCTTCGCCGCAATGTTGCATCTCTCGCTATTATATCGCTTTTACAATAATCAGTGTTCCTCAGAGCTCTCTCAGTGTATACCACCACCTCTACGTTGAGTACGGTACGTAGCACCCGTCTAGCAACACAATCCCACCCATATTTTGTGCAACTCTCCAACCCAAGAGTGAAACGATACCCCCAATCTTTCTTCTATTCTACAGCTGAGCTCTGGAACTCTCTCCCTGAATCCATCTTTCCCTCATCCTATGACTTAAATTGCTTCAAACTCGTGTGTCCAGACATTTTGGCTCGAACATTCCTTGATTTTGGCCCTGTCACTCTTTCAACTCTGGGGGAGGCACTCGTCACAGGCAAGTTTTCCTTTTGTCTCCCTCATCCAAATAGGAAAACAAAAAACAGGTTAAGTATAGTACCGGTACTTGTAGCGGTATGTCAAATTCCGCTTAATATACGGCGCACACACACACAGTTTTGTATTTCTAGTAAATATGGATAGCTACAGCTTGAATTTCTTTATAGCTCAAAACAAACAAGTGTTAACTGTTAAACACACCAAAAGTTACACATCAGGTTACTGCGACAAGTTGGCTCGAAGGAAAAGACTACCCCAAACTTGCTAGGCTATAACCTTATGATGGCAGGATGTCAAGAATGGCCCCCGACCTACCTCAACCCCACCACGCGCTTTTCACCTACTGATCAACCCTGAATGCCAAAAACTGGTCCTGATAACAGAAGACTGTAGAATAGAAATTAGTTGATAAGACATCACCTTATTAGCGGATTCCGATCATAACCCGCCCTCCCGCCTCAGTGCTACATTAGCGACAATTCCAGATTTCCATTAACTTCGTCCACTAAATTAACAACATAATACTAATCAGGGTCCAGAGAATATATTCTCTGGACCCTGATACTAATGGAAACAATAAATCATGTTCCGTATTATCGTAAGAATCAGTACCGGTATTGATGTTACCGTAAAGCTCCGTCCACTAAATTAGCATCTTTATAGTTGAAACTATAAAGTAAGCCCTATATTATTGTAAATATCGAAATTTAGGCTATAGGAAGTCTATAAACATTTGGGCAAATCATGTCAAAACAAAAACCAGCAACGTAAATAATTATTTTTTGAACGCCCCTTCGAACAGTCTGCTGCACCAATTTCAAAACCACAACGTAGGGAGATGCGCTCCTCGGTACAATTAGCAGAGTGGCGAACCCCACGTAGGTGAATATAGGTAGGCTTGCAGGACTTCTGTGCATCAGTAAGTGGGAAGGAAATGGCTAACAGAAGGCACTTTGTTTTAATATAAAGTGCAGCACACTAAAACTGGCATTTCACAATCCATATTAGTGTAAACTAATGTATATATAACCTAATAACGTTACTTAGCTATTAGTTTTGAACAAGCTAAAAAATAATGTACCGTACTGGTACCGGTACATAAATAAGTTTAAATGCCAATGGTTCTTCACAAATATTTAATTTGACTAAACTTAGGACGAACCTGTCCGAATGCTGCAACTGAAGGATTTTAATGAAGAATAACTTCTATGAAACAAGGGATTAACGAATATCTAAACTGGCCCAGTTTAGATATTCGTTAACCCGATGTTTCATAGAAGCTATTCTTCATTAAAATCCTTCAGTTGCAGCATTAATAGAGTACGGTATAAAAATGGTTCTCTGATATAAGGGGGTAAGTCATCCCTAGGTCGCACACAATTGTCTTTCATCAATTTATTTTTTATTTTTTATATACGGTACATATTGCTCACAGCCTCACAAATCGCCAAAGGTGTAAAACCTGCACTACCAATAGTGCACACCATAACTTAAGGATTGGATTGTTATTGAGATGGGTGACCGAGCGGTTTTTACCCAAGACCAAAGTATGAGGTACCGGTACAGGTTTAAAAGTAAAGTACCAGGTAAATTCTATTATCCATACACTTATTACCTCCATGATATCTCCTATTAAATAAATATAAATAGATACCGGTATAATATATATCCGGAAAATAAATAATTATACCGCATCTATATAATATTTATACCGGTATATATACCGTATATATATACCGGTATATATATACCGGTATATATATATATAATATATATATATATATATATATATATATATATATATATATATATATATATATGTGTGTAATATAATACTGTAGGCTATACCGGTAGGTCTATGTCAGAATAGAAATACAAATTCCTCAAAATGATTGGCATTGATCATTTTGTCGCAGCACTCCCTTCTTCTTTAATCTAGCCTATATCGGTGCCTAAATTAACCATCACAGGTAGGGTACGGTGTTTTTAAATCCTTAGATGATGGAAATAGTCTCGAGGCAGCTAAATTAAAACAAAAACTGGAATCCTCGAATTGAAAGGGTTAAGTCCTATGACGCCGCTGCATGCTGGAGAACCCTAGATAAACTAAAAGCAGTCCTCCCTTCTAATTAGTCATTACTATTATATATGCTAAGTGTAAGTTACGCTATACGGTAATTGTTATGTTGTTGGAGGTGATAAAATGGGCATACAATTAATGTTCGTGTAATTTTGTCGTGTGGCTTTTCCTTCTCAATTTTTTTTTCAATCCAGTCTTCTCAGATCCAAATTGTACCGGTTTGACAATGATATAGGGATATTGAGTGTGGGTATGGGAATGCTTACAGTGGGGTGTGAGTATGGAGTTTGGATAATGTGGGAAATGGGCGCAGTTGGACGGGACAGGTGTAATCTAACTTACCGCAGTACTGTAGCTACCAGTACTGTACCGTGCAATCACGGTTCGAATCTTCATGAATGACTAAATATAGATAATAATATATCGATAAAAAAACTGAACAAAACTAAAATACTGTGGAAATAAGAGTGTGCTGCCAAGACATTAGGCTAACCAACATCACCGTACCGACAGTACGTTTATTTCCATCATTATGATGGAATGTTAAATTGGTGGGCTTCTGATGTGGATCTTAAGGAATCAGGTGATGAATCACTAGCTAAGGGTCCGCAGTATGGTGCAGTTACCCACACAAGACGGACTGATATATTATTAACCAACTAGGTTACTAGGTTAATATTAGTGTATGCTTCAAAGAGTTTCACAGGTGATACACGCGATTAGAGTTCATAAAATGTATTCAATAGACATGAACGTACGGTCACGCCCAAGTCAGAATTTATAATTATATAAAAAAAAAAAAAAAATCACAAAAATAATAATACATACTAATATTGTTAAACATACACGAACAGAACCTTATTCTAGTTTTAAGTTGAGTTTTTTTGTATTATCTATGCATATGAAATTGAAACTTACTGTAAGTTGAGTAGCCTAAATGGGACAAGAATATTTGATAGGCCTATCGATTATAGGAGGTACGGTACCGTAGTTGACAAAGCACTGCGGAGGCTGGATGTGGTGTCATGTGGGGAGTGTACAGGAAGGCCTAGGTCTATAGAAAGGTTTACAGAACGAAATCATCACGGACATTAATATGACAATACTGGTATTTAAGGCGTACGGTACAAAAACTGAATGGGTGCATGGGTGTTTGGCACAAGCAGAGTAAGGAATGGAGAGAAAAGTCTATAGGATATAATAACGGCCACAGTCTTAAACCTTATCAAATTGTGAAGGCAGACGCATTGCTCGACTCACCTTCTCCTATAATAATGTCAATTTGTTACATCACTGATGAACTAAAAAAAATACCGGTACATAAAATTACATCTCTAACTGGACTCTTAAGCAAGTGGCTAATGTTTTGTTTTTTTGTTCCATGAATTCGTTTACAAAATCTCTGATTGGCATGGTACGGTACGGTATTGACAAAGCCCATTCAACAGGCTCATCCATATGCTCTATAGTGTGATCGCTCAGTACGGTACTACACACAACAATATGTGAGCAAGTAGTGTATACAGCTCGCTGGTGTAGTGACTAGCGTCTTGGACTTCCACCCAGAAGGCCCAGGATCGCGCCCACGCTCGGCGCATTAAAGATTGTTCACAAGCACCGAGTCATTACCGTCCCTCATGAGCAAGGGGATGGGGTAGTAGTACAGGACCCCAATGGAAATACGCCCAATCGGCCTTATTGGGCTATCCTTAGCTGGCTTAGCATGCGCTAGCTTTAAGAACTATTATTATTACAGTACCGGGTAGTGGCTACAGGACTTGGGATAAGTGTGGGTAAAGTGTGGTTACTGTGATGCAAGATGTGGGAGCTATCTCATGATTGTGGGATACCGTAAGTGGGGACGGCATGACAGTTATACTAATGGTGGGTGATATTAATTATAGGGACTTTTATATATTTAACGGGTCAGAGCACTCTAAATAAAGTTTGGGATAGGTATGGGTGGTAAGAATTATTGTGTGCTGTGTGAGTGGACCATGCATTTAATTTAAGGGGTCAGTAGTCTGCACACTAGGACTGTACATCAACTAAATAATATCCTTTAAGTTTTCTAACTTCGAAGCTAGCCTATCCCAAACGTAGTCGAATCTTCTCGCATCGCATATCTTTACCTATATATAGTGCCTGCATTTCGTAGATTCGACGTTTGCTATTGAGGGTTCATATTTTGCCAGAATTTTGCATCAGAGTGTATTGTACATAAGCTGAGACAAGTTCAGGACAGGTGGTACGTTGCGTTTTGTGTACCGGTAAGTGATTGTGATTGTGTGTGTGTGTGTGTGTGTGTGTGTGTGAGCCCCCCAAGCAGGCCAGCAAGCGACACCCCGGCACCAAACACTCGGAACCACCAGTGCCCCACCCACCACCATCCACCCCAAGCACAAAAACTGGTTGGCCAGGTTTAATAAAAGGTTCATTAGTTTAGAGGTTAAGATGTTGCTTTAACTTCGTACGATCTTGTAGTTTAGACTTTCCAGCGCCGTACAAATATGCAACACACTAAGTTAGTTACCGGTATATATTGAGAATGAACGTTAATTGTGTAGATGAATAGCCTTGGATATATCAATCATGTGAATTACACGACATACCATGGACAAAAAATGTCACCATAAAATAGGCTGTGGCACCGAAACGGCAATTTTACCCAGGTTCCTTTATTGCAAGCCTACATGTAAGTTTTACAAACGACAATATGATTGTTACATATAATGAGCTTACTGAAATGTTACCGTTCAGGTTGACCTACGGTAAGGTACTTCTCCAAGGCCGAATGATACAATAAATGATAACTTTAACAAGTGCTACTACTTAATTTAAATTATCGTAATACATCAATTAATATTCATCATCTATATCTACGTTTAAATTTATAAGTTAAGATATTACCGAAATAGCTTGAAACAAACTTTCAACGCAACGCAAATATCACACACAAATATGATCCGTGAATAATCACTGGTTTCGTCAAGGTTAAAACGGAATTAAGATAAATTAACGCAAACTCAAACATGTCTAGGCCTGCTGAATAATACTGATCTAGGATACAAATAACAATATGTTCTTATGATCTTATTGCTTACGACGCAGAAACTTTCTTTTGGCTTGATCGTAAAGACGCTGCGCAAATGCAATTATACACAATGATCCCCACAATAAATAAATGACTGCATTATTGAGAAGCACGGCTGAGTACCTTCATAGTCTGACAGATTTAACACTAAAGTTAGATTCATTCCAGGATAAGACGTTACTTTAGGCTAACTCTCTCCGTAAATATATTTTCTTATAGACGTGTTTATGGATATTAATAAACCCAACTCAGATTAAGATATCATAATTTGCCTTGCTACATATAAAATAGGCTAGTTAACCCAAATAGAACACAACAACATATTGGTGTACGAAAGTTGTTACCGGTACTAGATACAGTGTAGTATTTAATCCTTTGATTAAGAGGTAGTGTGACTAGGCCGAATAAAATCCGTGTTTTGTTAGCTACCGTAGAACATACCGGTAATGTAAATGACGCAATCTAAAGACAAATATTAATAAGCCAACCCTATAACAATCATATTGTTGTAAGCTTAAAAATATGCAGGACTCAATTTTCTGGAGACTCCGTCAAAAATATACTTATCTACATCAACTCTTAAGCGAAGGTGAGAGCAGAGGGTAGCTCTCAATTATATGCTAGCCTGTTCCATAAACATAAGTCACAACTCGACAACTCAATCAGCTTACCATTCTAAGTACGTACCGTACATAATGTACAATCGCAGTTATTAACCCCTTCTTTACCGGGGACGTCGTTTTTTAGGTATTATACTATAATTGCACCTATACGAGCTAAACAAATTATTATTCTATTTAACAGGAAGGTACGACGAGGTAAGTGATGTGGTATAGGTGGCAATATGCGGAAATGGATTATAAGGGCATTCTGCCCCCCCTCTTACCCCCTTATGAAAATCTACGGTTATTCACTCCACCCCAACTGAATTTTTACCGTTTTACCCAACCAGCGGGGGTGTGGGGGCGGCAACCCCCACCCATAATACTAGGTTAGGTTAGGTAAGGTTGTTAGGTTAGGCTAATGTCTCTCTGAAACATTGTAAATCCGTGTCACATCTAGATTGATAGACTTTTGTCAGAGGGGGGCGGAATGCCCTTATAATCCATTTCCGCATATTGCCACCTATACCACATCACTTACCTCGTTCTACCTTCCTGTTAAATACAATAATAATTTGTTTAGCTCGTATAGGTGCAATTATAGAAATTTACCTGAGATAGTTTGTTGCCTTCTAATTGTTAGGTGTCCTTCCTAAGCTGAATAAATTCATATAGACCTACTAGTTGCCTGAATATATTGAAAATGACGTTACCGGTACTGAACGGGTTAATGCGAATACACATGTGTTCGAAGCTATTTCGGGCTGAACTGAATCTTAGTACCGTACTGTACTGTTTTGCCTGGTATTTGTATTTTGTCGGTTCCTTTTATTTTTTCGAAGCTCCAAAATTTATCAGAATTAATGACAGCGACTCTACATCTAAACAGTTACGTCAAGTTAACTGTTAAGTCTAATTCGGATATTAAGCTGTCAGTGGTTGACAATCAAGATAATCTAATGCTTGAATTGATACCGGTACGCCGTTTCCATAACTCCAAGAATGTTATCTTTGGCATGCACTGAACTCATGACGGGTAGGCCTACACCAAACAGTTGAGCTAGTGACGGCGATCAAAGTATTTTAAAATTTAATATTAATACCGCAAGGAAGATGTTTTCAAACGCAGATACCTGTATCATAATGTAGGAATCAAAAGTAGTTCCATTATTCCAAGGAACTGCGTAGGCTAATACAAAAATAACAAAACACTATTGTCTCAAATCACTTACTGACCATTCCATCTACACAATTTGTTTCCCATCAAGGAAATCTGCGATCTTTATGAATTATACTGTGCGGGATTGACCAGGAAAAACTTGAAAGCAGTGTGGCAAACCTGGACAACATTGTATTGGGACTGAGTTATGGGAGGTAATACAGGAAAACAATCATAAATTTGTCTTGGCTTGGCTATATAATCACTTCCAGGGACAAACTGGGATTCACGGAACAGAACTTTCACTGTGTAGGGCCTATATGTATTTTGCTAATAGGCTAACTAAAAACAAGGGACTTTTTTATTTTTGGACTGGAGGCGATATGGAAAGTCTCGTTTACCATCTTTTACAAAGGATCTTCAGGCACTAACTGGAATAATAAAAAGTAAGCTAATCGCCCTTATCCGAGAAACGAGGGAGACAAACGGTATGAAATGGAATACCTTAATCCCATAAATTCAAAGTCTACGCTGGGAATTGGGTTAAAAACCAATAAACAAATTATATATATATATAGGCTATGAAGACAAACACAAAACAGTAAAAACTGAAACGAATTTATCAATAGGGCCTACATTCCATATTATAAGTTTGAAGATAAAAAGTGTTCTTCAAAGTTCTGGAGGGTTAAAGAACCCCTGTTTATCATGCAGCGGTCTAGCACTCATTTTTTTTTTTTTTTTTAAAGAAACAATGAACGGAGGAAGGAAAAACACAGATAAAACAAAAAGGTCCATGTGCCTAAAGGCATCCTCCATTCATAAATGTTTGTAACAACTGGATTTAAACATTTGTAAATTGTAAGTTTGTGGAAAGCAATTCGAGGGAAGTGAATTCCAAAGAGTAGTACCGGTAGCTCTGGGGATAAATTAATTCTGATAAGCAGAAGTTCTGTATTGTGGAGGAGAAAGTGTAAATTCATGGGCGCTCTCAGCTGCCCTAGTTCTACGGGGAAAGATGTGGAGAGGCGGCACAATTGAAGCAAGTTCCTCGGAACAATTGCTGTGAAAATATCTGTAGAATAATGCAAGGGATGCAACGTTTCTTCGTATGGATAATGTAGGAAGGTCCTGTGTGATTGCAGGGTTATTGATTAATCTAATAGCTTTATTTTGAATTTTGTCCAACTGCCTCAATGCAACCACTCCACTTCCACCCCACAGAGGTGAACAGTAATCCATCTGAGAACGCACATGACTTTTATATATTACGGCCAACTGCTCGTCAGTGAAGAATTCTCGAACTCTGTACAGGAGTCCCAGTTTTTAAAGATGCATTCTTAGCAATGCTTCTAACATAATGTGTCCAGCTCAAGTTAGTAGTTAATGTTACACCGAGAATGTCAATAGCCTACTAGGGGAAGTGGGAATATTTACATCATTAAAAAATATATGCGAGTCAGTGAGATTCTGTCGGTTAGAAAAGTTAGGCTATACTTGACTAATAAACTGCATTACTCGCATATAGGCTATCTTAAAGAAGGCAAATCTGGACGAGTAGGTTTTCGAGCAGCACAATTTGTGTAGTCTACATGAAATGCTGGATTATTGAGTGGCCGGATAAAAGTATAAGTATCGGTTGCTTACTGTAACAGAATTTATTAAAGTTCCTTATCGGGAAGCAGCACAAGCAAAACCTAGTGTCCAGCGGGACAGGTTTATCCACAAGGATAATTATGAACGCCAGTTTTGTTTTTGAGATTAGGACATGAATAATAGGTACTGAATATTACGCACCATATGATACCGTAAACCAAAAGTAGTGGTGAGGAAGGAGGGGTAAAATTCGGTTCCATGTCATCTCAACCAGTAGACCATTTCAACCAGTGCCAAATCAACCAAGACCAACCAAACCAGTGCCAAAATATAGTACTAACCTAACCTAACCGTATTGGTTGATTTGGTACTGGTTGAGAGCTACTGGTTGAGTTGACCGGTCACCATAAAATTCAAGTTAGTATATTCTTTCGAAACTAAGTGGCGCTCAGTTACAGGTACTATAATTATAAGCTACTAACAATGATACGTACCGTATTTAAATTGTGCAATTAACTGGAAGAGTAGCGAGGTGCGTAGGTAAAATCTACCTAGGCTATAAGCCTACAAATTTGATGTCTTTCAAACGTTATTTGGAAGTCACACGAATGACATTGGTTGAGTGTGAAAGGGATCTGCTTCATGTGGGCAGATAGGCCATCTACATATTTCTGTTCTTGCGTTCCTACATCAAATAGGAAATTGATACATTCATGTACAGGTTTGTGAATGTTGACACTAGGCCTAATTAATGGCAGTTATCTTTTGAGTTTCTGACTGATAATTGTGAATATTAATACAGCACGTACTAAAATGTGAGAGTCGTTCAACCCAATTTCCCGAAATCACTGTATTCCATTAAACCAAAATAGCCTACTAGGCGATTTAAGGCGAATAATGGGATTCGGCTACTAAATTAGCAAATGTGGAAGCAAGCTTGGAAGTTGAGCGTCGAGGCAGAATTTAATTGTTTCCTGCTTTCCCCATTAGGCCTATTTTTAGTACGATAAAAAAGAAACCAAAACGAATTATTAGATCCTAAAATAGTACGCACTAGTAGAAACCCTCAAACCAAAACAATGAGAGGAAGTAGGTTAGAAGTAAAGTTAGTTGTGTAGCGCGGGCGTGTGCGTTCCAGCGAGCTGGTTGAGCTGCCTACCTTCCAGCCGGCAGAGGAGTTGGAGTCGCCCTTGTCCTTGAAGTACGGCACGTTCTGCACCATCCAGTCGTAGATCTGCGACAGCGTGGCCCGGCCGTCTGGGGATGACAGGATGGCCTGGGCTATGAGGTCCGCGTAAGACATGTTGCCCCAGGGGTTGCGCCGCGAAGTGTTTTTCTTAGGAGCGCCACTCAAGGGATCACCCAAGATCCCAAGAGTGCGTACCTGGTCCACTGGCACTGGTCCCTCCCCCGGTGCTACCATGGGCTCCTCGCCCTCCATATATCCCTCGGGACAAGGCAGAGGCCATGTGTTCGAGCGGGATCTTGCAACGGGCTCGAAATTAGGGTCAATTTCTAAACGTCGGAGGGGGGGTGGCTGGTGGGCGGCGGGTGTTATGGGCGTGAGGGGTAACCCGGCCTGTAGCGGGGGACCGCCCACAAGTCGCCCACCACCCCTGGGAGGTGTGTGACCACCCATCCCAACACTGGATGGCGGTAAAGAGACAGGCGAAGTTTCCATAGTATCATGCCCCGTGTCGGGTTCTTCCTTCACTAAAGAATAGAAGGCCGCTGCCATCATGTACACTGTATTAAAAGTAAAACTACACAACTGTAAACAAAACACCCAATGATGCACAGAGCGGTGGTTTAGCGGCGTCACCTGGGCCCAGAGCGGCTCACCATGATCATGACAACACACACTAGCGCGCGTCCTCAGGCTACGCGGCCCACCGACTGACTGATGACGACCCGACTACAGCTCTTTCTCTCTCTCTCTCTCTCTGGCTCTAGCTCTTTCTCTCGCCTACTTGCCGCTAGAGGCGCCACTCACCACGACCACTGACGAGCTCTCCAACTACCTACAGCTACACACTATAACTTCTCACGTTTCAATTACCCGCATTAACACATTTCAATTACGTACAAACCATACTCCGCTTCTCATCAACTCGCCAACAACTAGGCGCACACTCCAAGGCAGCTGAGCTCTCAAACCAGTTACTACCCCACTTCACCACCCTTCACAAACTTGAATGAACCTTAAAAAAAAAAAAAAAAAAAAAAAAAAAAATATATATATATATATATATACAAATGTTCGGGCATCACGCAACTAGTCTAGATCTGGGACTAATAAGTACTCAATCAACTATACTAACGCGAGTTTTCACTATACTTATTGGTAAGTTAACCTCCAAATCACTGTCCTAAATACCTATGATCACCTTAAGGGGAGGTTTTTAGTTTGGTCTCTAGATATCCATCAAGC
The DNA here is from genome assembly GCA_037953745.1 of Lithodes maja. Classification (NCBI taxonomy): domain Eukaryota; kingdom Metazoa; phylum Arthropoda; class Malacostraca; order Decapoda; family Lithodidae; genus Lithodes; species Lithodes maja. The sequence goes on from JBAKBP010032166.1 coordinate 14,300, forward strand.
TTAAGATTACACCCCCTTGAGCCCCTTTCAAGATAAATTTGTAAATTTTTCGGTAGAAAAATGTCCCGGCTGAAAGCCGGTTCCTCTTAAATAACAGGCTCGCTATCGCTCGTCAGGATAAAATCGACACCTAAATGGCACGAAAGGTCTTAAAATTGACAGAAATGGGTCGAAAGTTCTTAAAATTGTCAAAATAATGGGGCGAACGTCTTAAAATTAGAAAATCAATGGGGCTAAACATGAGGGAGAAAGGAGTCAAGAAAAAAATCCCTCAAGTGGATATCTCCCCTTCACAAACCTTCAACTTCAATCAACTCAGTTTTCTACAGCCACACGAAACACACCTTACTCAAGTATTTACAACCACAATCAATAATCAGTAGCCAATTCTAACTTCAATCATGGGAAGGAGGAATCCTATCACGGCCGTTTGTATTTTACTACATGACAAGTGGCCCACGAAAGCATTATAAGCGTTACAGTAGGGCAGTCAGACCACGCAGCTAACTTATTCTCTCCTTATTTTAGCCTTTTTATACTCACACATTACTAGTAAATGTCTTAACTAACTAATATAAATAATGAAACTATATGCCAGATATGAATGCAATATGCAATGTGTATACATTTGCATTATTTATTTCGATAAATACCGGTACTACAAAATGTTCAGCCATATAATAGACATTATCTCATGCTATCGCTATTAGGTTTAGAAAAAAATATATTAGCAAGTAAATTTACAATAATTTAATCAAATATTAGTTCTCCCCCTTCTCACAAACACATGCTGATATAAGACAATATGGGGAGAAATCTTACGTTTGTATTCTTTGACAATTCTTCGCAGCGTCTGGTACTGAACGAATCGTGTCGGGATGAGATCTGTTTACAGAGAGTACGCGGATTAGCATTCCTATTTCTGAAAGTAACGTTATTTTTTCAAGTTAATTCGTCCACTAATTGCGCTGTGAATGGAAACTGACCCACAATAATGATATTTTATTCTGCCCCGCTAAGGTTTCTGTTTATATATATATATATATATATATATATATATATATATATATATATATATCGGTAAATTTTAATTATATAGCCTATGTGAAGAGTCAATAAAGTAAGTGTTTAAAGTACAGTAAGAACATCATATAATACCTTCCATATTGCTCGTTGTAAATTAATTGTTGCACATAATGTTATGCTATAATTAACCTTGAACTAGAGGGATATACATACGCCCGTGATTCTATACAGAGAGAGAGAGAGAGAGAGAGAGAGAGAGAGAGAGAGAGAGAGAGAGAGAGAGAGAGAGAGAGAGAGAGAGAGAGAGAGGGGGGGGGGGGTTAGCTAGTCCCTAAAATTTGTGAAGTTCTGATTATCTGTATGCATCTATAAGCTCTCCGATTGATTCATATAAGTACTGTATATATAGTATATTTACACGTAACATTAAATAGTACGGTATATACTTATTATGTTGATTATATTATACGATGGCCACGACCATTTGAGAATGATTGTACAATAATTATGACGGAGTATGGTGACGAGATTAACAGATTTATTCGAAAATTATGTAATAAAATAATGATAAAAATACAATGGGTGATTAGAAACAACTGAGCATGTCAACATAGTTATTAATGTCGATATTATAGTTTCTTATTTACAGTAGGTTGACCACGACATGATTTGGGTTGAAAGCAATCAAGGCCTCACATGCTCCTACATTTGAACCATCAAACTGATAAAACGAACCTCTGGCATGCAAATATCAGGTAAATAATAATATAATATTAATCTCAGACCAAGACACCTTCAAACGTATACAGCATTACTAACCGTGAGTGTACAGTTATGGTCAAAACTCGTATCACACCTTCACAACACCCTATGTTTTCCTCTCCTGATATTAACAAAATATTACTTAAAACTTCAATATGTGGATTTGTTTCCCAGTACACTGAGGATGGAGTGAAGAAGTATATGAGTGAAGGCGGTGCTGGATGGTAGGAGGGGCATCGACTGACTGGGGGCAGAGGTGAATGGGGCTGTTTCGTTGGTGGCCACCCCTTCGAGGGGATCACGGCGTCCGGCAATAGATAAATAGATAGATAGTTATAAAAGTTGATTTGATGGAGGTAGTACATGACTGCTGAGCCAGACTGAAGAGCACCATTAGCCAAAGTAGGTTGCACCATTAAAAGAAATCCGTAAGAGTAACAGAAGAAAACCTAAACTACCACTATCAAAAATTCTATCCAAAATTACGATTCTTAGTGTCGATTTTGTTCTGGGCGAACGATAGCGAGGCTTTAACTTAAAGAAATCGGCCTTCGGCTACAAATTGTTTCAATCGAAACATTTACAAATTTAGTTTGAATGGGTCTGGGTGGGGTTTTTTTTTTTTTTTTTTTTTTTTTTAGTTGGAAGGAAGTCTGGGATGACGTTTATTTTAAGCTAGGGCCAAACTATACATTGCTCGAAAATTACAAAAAAAAAAAAAAAAAAAAAAAGCATTATCCTCAATACTAATTAAACAAGAATGGCCGGTGCCTCGTGTGGGATGCCACATGTGTTGACACTTTCTCCACAACCAACATCGCCAGAAACGCCGACGAAGCAGGTGAAGCCGCCCGGATAGCAGAAAATAAAAAGCGAGAAAAATATCAAGCCATCGCCAGAAATCATCAGTTCGAGCCCCTGGCATTCGAAACTTCAGGAGTCTTCGGCCCTACCACCCTTAAGATGGTGAATGAAATAGGCCGTAAAATCAGAGAAGTTTCAGGAGAACCCGGGGAAACCCTCTGGCTCAAGCAAAGACTAGGGATGGCTATCCTCCGGGGCAATGCCACCAGCGTCATGAGCTCAGTTCGACAGGACTGGGTCATGCCACTGTGTGAGGCCCGGGCAGGAGTGGTGTATCCGTAGTCTTTCCACAGTAGGGTAAAACAAAACATAAACTTTATTTGTATGTAACATGTGTGATGCACATAAATAAAAGGGGATGTGTCGGATGGTTGAAAGCCACAGTTGCTCGCGCGTTTGGGACTAGCAACACGTATTATGAAAAACATGCATCCTCCTTCATTCACTGTCCCCCCCTTCACTCACTCAACCCCACAATTTGCCGGAGGATAACAGGTTTTTCACAATACGTAGACGGAGGTCTTTAAAAAAAAAATAAAAAAAATAAAAAAAATATCCTAATAACCCACAAGACGTCAGACCAGATGGTATTAACTTCAAAAAGGTCTCCTGAGAATTATCTTGGTGCTAGAGTCATAAACCTCGATTTAACTTTTTCACCATATCCACTTTATTCAGGCAATAATTAGACGATTATATGCAGCTTAGTAAGTTCATTCATTCGCAAAAGCTTGAACTCATGTTTTTCTGTATACAAATATATCCATCATGTTTTGTATATATATGCAGGTATATATATACAGTATATTTTGCTATACCTGTGTTGATAAACAATTAAACATGGTTGCATAATCAATGTTCAGATAATTACATTCATAGATCAGTTTTCATAGATATACTTCCATAATTAAAAATGCAATGGGACTACGAGTTTTTTTATGAATGAAAGATTCTGTGAAAGACAGAAGGATAATTGATAGCTATTACTCTTCTCAAGCTAAATAAACTCGTGTAATAATAGCCAGAATACAATTTAAATGGCACTATCAAATTTAACCCTTTGATTAAGGGGCATTTTCTGACCTAAATAGAATCGTCTACCGTTAACCCCTTGAGTATTTTGACGCATTTCAACTGCTTGTTCTGGCTATAAGTATACGATTTTACTCCGCTTTGGAAGACTCTATGGGAAGTAATGGGGTAAAATATATAAAATAGGCCCTCCGACTTCCAAAATTCCTTCCTAATCTGAATAAAACCGTCTAATGATCGAACAAAGAAGTGCGTCTTCGAATACTGAAAGGGTTGACTAGAATACAGGGAATCAAGGTACCGGTAGGTGTGGTGGACTAGTAAGATTTAAGTCCCGGGTTCAAATCCCATGTGTCAATGGAACGATATTATTGAACATAAGAAATCGGAAATCTGCATAAGGCCGACCGGCCAACACGAGGCAGATCCCATTCACACCCAACCCAAATCCTTCATATGACTATGCGCTTGAAAATTTCTACCGTTCCTGAGCTATTATTATCACTAGACTAGGCAATCTGTTCCACACATTTACAACTCTGTTCCCAAACCAGTGCTTACCTATATCTTTTCCAAAGCAGAACTTATTCAATTTGAAGCCATTTGAATGGGTTATCTCGCAGTTATTAAGCTTTAACACCTTATTAACATCTCCCTTATAGGTACCTTTCACCAGTGGGGTTAAATTTTAGCTGTATTTGGCTTCAGTACATTACCACAAAGCCTACGGACACGCAATAACAAAAATACCCTCGCTGTTTTCAATATGCATTAACATTGTATAAATATTCCCATATACAATATATGCGATGGGAGGCAGTGCCTAGTGGGTGATTAGCTAAGTAGGTGGCGTTTGAAAGAGAGAGCTGGGTAAGATTGTGACATGGATCCCCCTAGAAATACTTTCTCTAAAGTATCTATTTCTTTATCCTCCCCTTTTCCCCAGCTAACCTAATCCCACAAGGACCCCAATGGAAATACGCCTAACGGCCTTATTGGGCTATCCTTCGTTGGAATTATGCAAGGCTGGTACATGTCATATGTGTAACATACTATGTGGTACCAACTCTGTAAATTGCTAACTGAATAAATATTATTATTATTATTATTATTATTATTATTATTATTATTATTATTATTATTATTATTATCCCATGGTGATACTCCAGGCATCTGCCTGTTCCAGGATTGTGTGGGTCCTGACCCGGTCCATATCAAGTATCCTATCGCGAGATTGGTCGACTTGCCTCAACCATGAGTTCCGTGATCTTCCCCTAAGCCTCCTCCACTCAGGATTGTCCTCTGTAGAGACCACCTGGTCAGCAGGTTCAGCATCAGGGAGGCGAAACACATATAGCCGAATCGGCGTTCATAGACCATGCAACTAATATATCTGATATCAGTTTCACGGAGTAGTCGCTGGTTTTATATGCAGTCATGCCAGCGATAGCCCGTGATCCTGCGAAGACCTTTAGTACAGCGAGACAGGAGAAAATAAATTAAGAACATTTTAACCCTCCTTTCTATGAGACGTCTTTCCTAATATGAACACAGTCGTCTAATGCTAGCCAGAATAAAATATAATATGGTCTCGTCCGTATAGAAAAGGTTAGGGGTTAACACTAACTGATTCGACATCGTTTTAAATTTAACTTTGTATTATTATTATTATTATTATTATTATTATCAAGGAAAATTCGTACATTATTTGGTTGAAAAATGCCCCGAAGAATGGCTGGTTTCTCAAACCGGGTTCGCTATCGCCCACCCCCCCAAAAAAAAACCCTGTCAAGCACAGGGTTAAAAGGGACTGTAGTTCGGAAGCCAAAGAACCCTTCCATTGGAGTCTACTAGGTATCCACGCAATATAAGGGGGTGGAGAGGATTTTGGAATTTCTCTTTCCATTCGTTCCATTCGTTTGGGGATTTTAACCCTTTGGCTGTGGGCTGTTTTGGGCTATTTAGGGCCTATTCAGGCACTCCTGAATGATAAATCAAGCATCTGCATTTAATGAAGTGTATGCTGCCGAAAACTAGGCGAAAATAGCTTCAAAATGACACCAGAACGGACCGTATACGTGGTCTGGTTCACCCGTAGTGATCCCAGTGAAACACGAGAACCCTGCTATTATGTAACACTCGCTCGCTTGGCTGCACTTATGAGAGAGACAGAGAGAGACTCGCCCGCCACACAGCCTTGCTCAGTGAGCCGCTCAGTGCTCTGAGGGTCGGAGGTGGGCCCCTCACGCTCCCACCCACTGACACTCGATTCTTACGTTTTTTACAGGCTTTTAAAGCCTGGAAATTGCTGTAACTTGCCAAAACATTCCAGAACGTCACCCGCAGCGAATGGGTTAAGACGTATCACCACATTTATTTGGTGACTATGATGCACTTCACCCCATTCGGGTGTTGATTTATATTTCCTGGGCGAGCCTACACATTAGAAGAAATGGGCGTTCGGCCGGGACATAGGCTTATTTAACTTGAAGGGGGTCTAGAGTGCTAGAGTCTAGGGGGGAGAGTGCTGAACGCATTACCGAGGTAATCCTATCGGGCATGGAAGCATACATTCCATTCTCTTTCTCTCAGACTAATGCTAAAAAATCTTGGTTTACTCACACCTGTTCTACTGCTGTCCGCAATAAGGAGGAAGCATTCAAACGGTACCGACGCCTTAAAACTCAAGACTCTCATTCTTCATATGTTTCTGCCCGGAATCAAGCCAAATCTGTTCTTCGACTTGCCAAACACTCTCTCATCAATAATAAATGCACTGAACTATCCAACTCTAGCTCTTCCCAAGCTTTCTGGCATCTAGCCAAAAACCTCTCCAACAATTTCTCTTCCTCGTCTTTCCCTCCCCTTTCCCACTCTGATGGCACAACCATCACTTCTTCCTCTGACAAAGCTAAACTCTTCGCTCAAACTTTTGCTAGAAACTCCACCTTGGATGATTCCGGTGCTATTCCTCCCTCTCCACCCTCCTCTCTCTTACTTATGCCTAATATCATAATCTCTTCAAAAGATGTACTTTCTACCCTCTCTGGGCTTAACACTAATAAGGCGTACGGTCCGGACGGTGTTCCTCCTGTTGTTCTCAAAAACTGTGCTTCCGTGCTGACTCCCTGCCTAGGCAAACTCTTTCGTCTCTGTCTATCCTCTAATGTCTTCCCTTCATGCTGGAAGTTTGCTCTCATTCAACCTGTCCCAAAGAAGGGTGACCGCTCTCAACCCTCCAACTATCGTCCAATTGCTCTCATTTCTTGTCTTTCTAAAGTTTTTGAAACTATTCTTGCTTCCAAATTTCTTAAGCATTTCTCTTCTCATAATCTACTCTCAGATCGCCAGTATGGCTTCCTTAAGGGTCGCTCTACTGGTGATCTTCTTTCATATCTTACTAACTCTTGGTCATCCTCCTTTCGGGACTTCGGTGAGACTTTTTCTATTGCACTAGACATATCGAAAGCCTTCGATAGAGTCTGGCATAAATCTTTTATTTCTAAACTTCCCTCCTTCGGTTTCTATCCCTCCATCTGTGCCTTTGTCTCTAATTTCCTTTCCGGCCGTTCCATAGCCGCGGTTGTGGACGGCCATTGTTCACTTCCTCACCCTATAAACTCCGGTGTTCCTCAGGGCTCTGTCCTATCTCCTATTCTCTTTCTAATTTTTATAAATGATCTCCTTAACTGTACCTTAATTCCCATCCATTCATACGCAGACAACTCAACCTTACACTACTCCATTACTTTTTCAGAACGCCACAGCCAGCAATCCCTCAACGACAAAAGTAATGAAGCCATACAACTCTTAAATTCTGATCTAAATACTATTTCCAATTGGGGCAGAGAAAACCTTGTTAACTTTAATGCTTCCAAAACCCAATTTCTCCATCTATCTACCCGTCAGGATCTCCCAGCGGACTATCCCTTATTCTTCAACAATACAAAAATCAACCCTTCATCTTCTCTCAATATTCTTGGTGTCTCTTTTTCTTCTGCTCTCATTTGGAAGGACCATATTACCAGTCTTGCTAAGGCAGCCTCCCAGAAGCTGGGTGTGCTCAACCGCCTTAGGGGGTTCTTTTCCCCTGCACAGCTTCTTGCTCTGTACAGGGGCATAGTGCGCACTTGTATTGAGTATTGTTCACATGTGTGGGGAGGTTCCTCTCACACCGCTCTCCTAGACAAGGTTGAAAGGAAGGCCTTTCGTATCATTAACTCCCGTCCACTCACCAACTTTCTGCAATCTCTCTCTCTCCACCGCAATGTTGCATCTCTCTCGCTATTCTATCGCTACTATAATAATATAATAATCAGTGTTCCTCAGAGCTATCCCAGTGCATACCACCTCCTTTACGTAGGGCACGTGGTACCCGTCTTGCAACTCAATCCCACCCCTACTCTGTGCAACTCTCCAACCCAAGAGTGAAATGTTACTCTCAAACTTTCTTCTACTCAACAGCTGAGCTCTGGAACTCTCTCCCAGAATCAGTTTTTCCCGCTTCCTATGACTTAAATTGCTTCAAACTCTGTGTGTCCAGGCATTTTGGCTCGAACGTCCCTTGATTTTGGCCCTGTCACTCTTTCAACTATGGGGGAGGCACTCGCTATAGGCAGTTATGCCTTTTGCCTCCCTCAATCACATAGAAAAAAAAAAAAAAAAAATAAGAGTGAGTTCTTTTTTAGATTGAGGATGATTTTTTATGTCATTATTTTTGTCTATCTTTTTATTTATTTGTAAACAAAAATATTTTGGTTTTATATGTTGTGTTGTGTTGTCCCTGTTCGGGCTCTGTCTTGAGTCGGCCACCCCCAGCTATGGGGTATGTACCTGAGTATATACAGTACATACATACATACATACTTTTTTTTTTTTTTTTTTTTTTTTTTTTTGTACTGTATGTGTGTTAGGGGGTGGGGGGGGCTAATTTAACCCCCTTAGAGGCATGGCACGTGATTTGCGTGTTTTGTAGCATATCTTAAACCTTGAAATACCCCAGATGCACCTTGGAACATTTTAATTTAGTTACCCCTAACCTCTTCAGTTTTCTTGAATGGTAGTTTGAAGGAAAACTATTATTAGAAGACTAACTTCATTACATTTTTGTGAGTGTACATTAATAACAAAATAAGTATAGCTGACATCTATGCACTTCAGAGGAATATAATGGTCGAAAATGGCAAAAACAGTCAAAACCCTCAATAATTATAATGTAAAACTTGCAAAATAAACAAATCAAAACGTATACGAACACAGTAAAATGACAAAACTAATCAAAATCGCTATGCGGAAACAAAATTATAAACTAAATCATAACAACACCCAAAACTTTGCATCAAATAATGTCAAGACGAAACAACATGAGTGCATTTACTGGCAATTTGTGGTCAGCAATTTAACTTGCTTGCAGCATTTTTGAGCTCTTTTCAATTGAAGCGAACAACATTACAGCCAGATTCCATGTTTTCGAGTTGTAAAGTAGGTGTAAGCGACCAAGAGTCGACATCGGTCTTCTCGTTCATCAGGCATC
>JBAKBP010032167.1:0-12500 GCA_037953745.1 Lithodes maja
CTAGGACCAATTCTCTTTCTAATTTACATCAACGACATAGATGAGGGTCTCACCTGCACAATCTCAAAATTTGCTGACGATACAAAAATTGCAAATAGCGTACTCTCAAAAGAACAAGTTGACGATATGCAACACAATCTAGATAAATTGTCATGTTGGGCCCAAATTTGGCAAATGAGTTTCAATGCGGATAAATGTAAAGTACTACATGTCGGATACCTAAATGAGAAAGCAAACTATTCGATGAATGGCACTCAGCTTAAGAATGTAAACAGAGAAACTGATCTGGGAGTAACAATATCGAGTAACCTAAAACCGAGTCAACAATGTTCAGAAGTTGTTAAGAAGGCAAACAAAATAATTGGCTTTATAGGCAGGTCATTTGAGCATAAATCCAAAGAAGTTATCCTAACCCTTTACAATTCCTTAGTCCGCCCTCTTCTGGAATACTGCGTTCAATCCTGGTGCCCTTATTACCAAAAAGATATAAACAAGCTAGAACGAGTTCAACGTAGAGTTACCAAAATGATACCTAGCCTAAAGAACAAACCATACGAAGAGCGTCTTAGAGAATTAAATCTATTTCCTTTAACCCAGCGCAGATTAAGAGGCGACTTAATTCAAGTGTTCAAAATCATCAAAGGCATCGACAATATGAACTGTAGTAAGTACTTCACTATCGACCAATCTAATTACACACGGGGAAACGGTTGCAAAATTATTGGTAAATCTTTTAACTCGCACGAATCTAAGAATTTCTTCTTCAATCGAGTTGTCAACTTGTGGAATGGGCTTCCCCGAAACGTTATAGACTGCAGCACCGTTGATTCATTTAAATTCCGCCTAGACAAATATCTCGCATCAAACCCGCGACTGACTGCGTTTGTAAATGAATAACTTTATCCTCCCCTCAGTTACTAACCCATATGTCCCCTACTAACTTCCTAGTCCTGCCACGTTAGTGGCAGGGCAGTAGTTCCCTTTCCAATGTTCCCTTACCCACTCTAAACCACTGTTTGGACACTTGATCCTCAGTGTTTTGGAGGACAAGCAGCCTAGAAGGGTCACTAGATCTGTTGTTGCTTGATTTCCTTTGTACTCCTTTGTACTCCTTTGTACTCTGTATCAATTACGTGCGCTGTTCTGGAGGGGTCTCTGATCTCAATAATATTAATATTTTTATCTCATCAACATTATATTTTTTTCTTTTCGATGGCAACTTGCGTGTGAGAGAGAGAGAGAGAAAGAGGAAAGAAAGAGAGAGAGAGAGAGAGAGAGAGAGAGAGAGAGAGAGAGAGAGAGAGAGAAAGAGATTCAGATTAGAGAGAGTACAAAGGAGTACAGAGGAAATCAAGCAACAACAGGTATTGTGACCCTTCTAGGCTGCTTGTCCTCCAAAACACTGAGGATCAAGTGTCCAAACAGTGGTTTAGAGTGGGTAAGGGAACATTGGAAAGGGAACTACTGCCCTGGAACTAATGTCCGTGGCAGGATTAGGAAGTTAGTAGGGGACAGATGGGTTAGTAACTGAGGGAGGGATAAAATAAAGTTATTCATTTACAAACGCAGTCAGTCGCGGGTTTGATGCGAGATATTTGTCTAAGCGGAGTTTAAATGAATCAACGGTGCTGCAGTCTATAACGTCTCGGGGAAGCCCAAGTTGACAACTCGATTGAAGAAGAAATTCTTAGATTCGTGTGAGTTAAAAGATTTACCAATAATTTTGCAACCGTTTCCCCGCGTGTAATTAGATTGGTCGATAGTGAAGTACTTACTACAGTTCATATTGTCAATGCCTTTGATGATTTTGAACACTTGAATTAAGTCACCTCTTAATCTGCGCTGGGTTAAAGGAAATAGATTTAATTCTCTAAGACGCTCTTCGTATGGTTTGTTCTTTAGGCTAGGTATCATTTTGGTAACTCTACGCTGAACTCGTTCCAGCTTGTTTATATCTTTTTGGTAATAAGGGCACCAGGATTGAACGCAGTACTCCAGAAGAGGGCGGACTAAGGAATTGTAAAGGGTTAGGATAACTTCTTTGGATTTATGCTCAAATGACCTGCCTATAAAGCCAATTATTTTGTTTGCCTTCTTAACCCTCTCACGTTCTTGACGCAATTTTGAGCCTATTACGGATACTTTAAAGCCTTTGTTACCATCAGGGGAATATAGAAACCTTTAGTTTAGTTACTTTAACCTCTGCAGTTGTCTTTGAGTTAGCTGTGGGCAGAAAACTAATTTTGGAGAGGTAATTATGAGAGTGAGAGAACTCTATTTCTTATTGCTAATCTGGAAACCTCTGCGTCATATGGTCGTGAGAGGGTTAACAACTTCTGAACATTGTTGACTCAGTTTTAGGTTACTCGATATTGTTACTCCCAGATCGGTTTCTCTGTTTACATTCTTAAGCTGAGTGCCATTCATCGAATAGTTTGCTTTCTCATTTAGGTATCTGATATGTAGTACTTTACATTTATCCGCATTGAAACTCATTTGCCAAATTTGGGCCCAACATGACAATTTATCTAGATTGTGTTGCATATCGTCAACTTGTTCTTTTGAGAGTACGCTATTTGCAATTTTTGTATCGTCAGCAAATTTTGAGATTGTACAGGTGAGACCCTCATCTATGTCGTTGATGTAAATTAGAAAGAGAATTGGTCCTAGTACCGATCTCTGGGGTACCCCGCTACTTACATTGGTCCATTTAGATGCCTTACCGTTTATGACTACTCTTTGCTTTCTGTCGCTGAGCCAATTTTCTATCCATTTCAACACACCGTCTTGTATTCCATGCGCTTTTAGTTTTAGCAGTAAACGTTTGTGGGGAACTTTGTCAAAGTCCTTTTGAAAATCAAGGTATATAATATCTACAGCTTTACTCTCATCGTAGAGGTTGAGGATATCATGGAAGAAGTCTAAGAGGTTTGTTAAACAGGAACGTTTTTTACGAAAGCCGTGTTGAGTATCTTTAAGTAAGTTATTTGCCTCTAAGTGATTTACGAGTCTGTCTCTTATGACCGTTTCTAGCATTTTACATACAATTGAGGTTAAGCTAATTGGACGATAGTTACTGGGTAGGGATTTGCTGCCTTTTTTTAATATCGGTGTTACGTTGGCTAGCTTCCACTGATCAGGCATAGTCCCAGATTGCAAGGATTCATTGAATAGCAATGTCAGTGGTTTGGAGAGCTCATCCTTAGCTTCCTTTAGAACTCTAGGCGAGATTGTATCAGGTCCAGGCGTTTTATTTACCTTGAGTTTATCTAAACAATTCAATACTTCGCTCTCTGTAACGGTGATATTGCTTAGAACATCTGAATTATCAATCTGAATCGGCGATGGTGTAGGGATATCACTGAGGTCTTCGGTTGTAAAAACTGATGCAAAGAAGGTATTGAGGGCATTACTCATGTGTACTTCGTCTTTGGTGTATTCTCCATTTTCATCGACTAACGGTCCAACAGTTGAAGTAACTACTTTTTTCTTTCTGATATAACTATAGAATTCTTTCGGGTTTGTTTTACTTTGATTCGCAACATGTAACTCCAGGGTCTTTTTACTTTGCTTAATTAACTTTTTGGCTTTGCGTCGTAGCTCTACAAATTTCACCCGTTCTTCGTCATTTTGTGAGGATTTTAATCTATCATTAGCAAATTTTTTAGCAAGCAGACAGTCTGAAATATCTTTATTCCACCATTTGGGCTTATCATTATGGCCTGGACGCCGTATTTTCGATGGTATGCAGTCTTGCACTGCCTTAAGGTAAGTGGTTGTGAAACACTCCCAAGATGTATTTATGTCGTTATTGTTAGTCAGAAAGCTCCAGTCAGTTTATTTAAGCTTTGATTTAAGTTTATGAAAATTTGCTTTCTTGAAATTAGGGACTTTCTCAATGCTGCTATTTGATTTGTTACTAGTAAACTTTAACCCGTGGAGCCCCGGCTAGTTTTGTAATGTTTGCGCACCAGAACCCGGCCGGTTTTCAAAAAATTGTTTTATTCCAGAAACAATAGCGAATGGGTTAGGAATGAAGGAAAAACCACGAAAAACCGCTCAAAAAGCTTAAAAAATGGTCCTACAGAGCCCCCGAAAACGGATTTTACAAGAGTAAAAAATTGAAGGCAATTATCCCAAAAAAAAAACGGTTATTGCGCGCACGCACGTGGACTTTGAGAGTTTTCAACCATCGGCACGGTTGCGTGGGATACGTACACAGTTCCCATACAAATCTGAGCCCTCTTGAGTGGCTACACCTGAGGTTACGGTCGGCGCAATTAGGGTGACGCGTCAGGCGCGTCTCTGGGCCTGTGCGTTACATACATCGCCGACGCGTCAGACGCGTCGCTGGGGCTGTACGGGTTAAAGTGAAAGTTGTCGTACGATGGTCGCTGTTACTGAATTCATCACCAACATTCAAATTCTCTATTAATTCTTCTTTTGTTGCGAGTACAAGGTCTAGCACATTATTACCACGGGTCGGAGATTGTACAAATTGAAAAAGTTAACTCTCTTGCAAGTTAGCATAGAGGTCGTGTCCAGAGTGTGAAGTAAGAATATCGCCCCATTTAGTCACGGGTAAGTTGAAATCGCCAAGAATTACGGTATCTTGTATGTTAGTTATTTCTGCAATTTGTTCATAAATTTCACTGTCAGTTTGCACTGATTGAGCTGGGGGTCTGTATAATAAAGCTAGTGTTATTTTAGTTCCTCGTTTATTATTTAATAGTACGTAAGATATGTCTATATTCGCAATTTGAGGTTTTGACATTAAGACGGGATTAAGACTTTCCTTTATAAAAAACAGAACTCCTCCTCCATTTCTATTGATCCGACTTTTCTCAAACATTGTATAACCAGGAAGCGTATATTCGGCTAAAAAGTCTCTGTCTTCCGTATTTAACCAAGATTCTGTAATGCCGATTATATTATAATGTTCTGTAAACACGATTTCCTCTAGATCTGAAAATTTATTGCGTATGCTATGAGGATTTACATAAAACACCTTAAGAGTATTAGAGTTGGATGTTACTGATTGTGCATTGTCTGAATTTTCAGTTCGTATTTGACTTACACTACCCCCGGGTGCCCCCGGTTGACCCCGTTTTTTGAACGGAAATCCTTGACTGCATCGTTCAGCAGACGACCAAGACGTGCAGCTCCTACTTCATTGAGATGTACACCATCTCCTAAAAACAAAGATTTTTCATAGTAAAAATGATCCCACGTGTCGACAAATCCTCCCTGCAGAGTTTGGCTAGTCGGTGATTTGTACTGGTAGCTATGTTGTAGAATCGGTTTTCTACATCAATCCGGGGAACAATTCCTGAAATTAAGATTCTATTAGATTTTTCCTTGAAGGACCTGATCAGCCGCCGGTACTTGCAAAGTAGTTCCTCTGACCGCGTCCGTTGGACATCGTTAGATCCAACGTGGATGACGTACGTAGTGCTTGCGGGGGCGAGCCTGGAAACCTCTTCCACAGCCGTAACAATGTCGTCCACGCCGCCACCTGGGATACAGAATCGCTTTCTGGTCCTGGGTGCCCTGGCACAGAACTCGGTTAATTGGCCACGGACCATGGAGTCGCCCACAAGCCGAACTTCTTCCGTTTCCTCTTCCTCGTCAATAGCAAGAATTTTGAAGCGGTTTTGGCATGTTGTCGGGATGACCTTCCTGGTACTGGTACTGGGATGCACATTGTTTCTCACTAACTGAAAGTTGTCCTGGGGGGGAGTGCGAGTAGAGTCATTATTATTTTCTGCAACATCTAAGGTAGCTGCTGGTGAGGGTACCGGTACCGGTACTGAATGCACTGGAATGGCGGTTGACATTGTAGTGGTTTCTTAGGCCGAGGGCACTCCTACGTTGAGTGTGGCAAATTCTTGAAGGGATTCAAGCTTCGTAGTCAGGGCATCGATCTTGCGGTGAGCTGCATTCAATTCATCCGCAATCTTCTCTTGGAGCTGGCAAAATCTACAAATTTGGACATCAGTATCAACAAACATGGTAAGGCCAAATTTACCGGAACAACTCGTGCAGGTTCGTTGCGGCGCCATGACGATATAATCACAATATGCCTGAAAATCACACAAATTGATGTTAGCAAAATGGTACAATTAAAGCCTGAAAATCACAAAAAATTTATGTTAGCAATGTGATACAATTAATTCCTGAAAATCACAAATTTTTTTGTTAGCAATATGATAAAATTAATATGCCTGTAAATCACAAAAAAATATGTTAGCAATAGAACACAATTTATGCCTGAAAATAAAACAAAAATTTATGTTAGCAGTATGACAAAGTTAAAGCCTGAAAATCACAAATGGACTAGAAATTTGTTACAAAATTTACGGGAAAAAAACAAAAAGTGGGAGAGGGTTAATGTAGCCTAGTGAGAAAACTGGAAAACAGTATACAGTACAGTAACAAGTATTTGTTAGCAATATGGTACAATTAATGCCTGTAAATCACAAAAAGAATATGTTAATCACAAAAAGAATATTATGCCTGTAAATCACAAAAAATATGTTAGCAATAGAACACAATTTATGCCTGAAAATAAAACAAAAATTGATGTTAGCAGTATGACACAGTTAAAGCCTCAAAATTGCAAATGGACTAGTAAATTGTTACAAAATTTACTGGAAAAAAAGTGGGAGAGGGTTAATTTAGCCTAGTGAGAAAACTGGAAAGCAGTATACAGTACAGTAACAAAAAATATTGGTTAGCAATATGGTACAATTAATGCCTGTAAATCACAAAAAGAATATGTTAGCAATAGAACACAATTTTATGCCTGAAAATAAAATTAAAATGATGTTAGCAGTATGACACAGTAAGGCTAAAGCCTGTATATTAGTTTATACAGTGGTCGACACAATAATAATAATAATGGAGTTAGTAATATCCCTGGCAAGAGTGTGAGAGGCCTATTAATATGGTGACAACTTACAAGTATCTGAAATGCGATTAATAAATAGGCTATCAAAAAGTATTACAGTAACTAAATTATTCTAACCCAATATTAAAACTATCTTGACAAATGTTAGTGTGTGCGATTTATATAGATAACCAAGATAAAAAGTTCAACCAAGTACAGTATTGGCTAGACTTTGATATATAAAATACAAAAAGAGGGTTTGTTTATGCGTACACAGGTGGCGCTGGTATCGGCGGCGTCTCTACTAACTTGACAAATAGAATTTTGAAAAACAAACGTTTATCAGTCAACTACAGTACAATGTCATGCAAGATAACTACTGGGTGGTTTGCTAAGCACTTAACTACAGTGAGGGCTAAAATATCTACAATAAGTGCTAGAACTTTATAATATGAAACAAGCAAGTAGTTTGTTTACTTTAGAGCGTCGGTCGTCACTAACCGGTACAAATGTAAACAAAAGCAGTCTCGATAAACAAACGTTTATCAGTCAAAAACACAGCAAAATTACATGCAAAGCAACTACAGGGCAGTTAAGCTAGGCTGCTAGAGCTTAGCTACAGCTCATGCAAACAAATAAGGGGATGAGTAATGGAGTACTCAAGTTATGGTCAAATTTCGAGCAGCGAGAGCGAAGTGCTGTTGGCGGGTTGGCGCGTCGGGCTCGTGTGAGAGAGAGAGAGAGAGAGAGAGAGAGAGAGAGAGAGAGAGAGCTATATAGAGCTACATAGATACACAGACCACACAGACCTCAAGGTCCTTACTAGGCAGTCTGGCCTTACAAACTATATATGTATATATGCATATATATATATATATATATATACATATATATATATATATATATATACATATATATATATATATATACATATATATATATATATATATATATATATATATATATATATATATATATATATATATTATATATACACCGGTACATACATATACACACATACACACACACTTATACACATACATACATACATACATATATATATACAGTATATATATACATACTGTACAGTGCACACACATACACATACATACATTTTTTTTTTTTTTTTTTTTTTTCATATCACCCCAGACCTCTGCAGATAGAGGTCAAGCCTTCCCTTGAAAGCGTTTATTGTGTCGCTCTCCACCATTCTCGATGGTAGTTTATTCCACTCTGTCGCCACACTGTAGGTGAAGAAACTCTTTGTGACATCTAGGTTTGCCTTTTTGGTTTTTAATTTCATTCCATTTCCGCGAGTTTGATTAGTATTGTTTAATGTGAATAGTGCATTTACATCGACTTTGTCGAAACCTTTTAGTATCTTAAAGCACTCAATAAGCTGACCCCTCAACCTCCTCTTTTTTAATGAGAACAGGTTCAATCGTTTAAGTCTTTCTTCATATGGTTTATTTCTTAATGAGGGTATCATCTTCGTCGCTCTACGCTGTACTGACTCGAGTCTTACAATGTCCTTGATCAGATAAGGTGACCAGAACTGCACACCATATTCAAGGTGGGGCCTCACCATACTTTTGAACAGTGGCACTATTACGTTTTCATGTTTATATGTAAATTTTCGTTTAATAAAGCCCAATGCTATGTTTGCCTTATTTGCAGCTGCTATACATTGGTCGGAAGTTTTTAGGTTTTCAGATATTAGTACCCCTAGGTCTTTTACTACCGTTGCGGTTTTTATTTGTTTGCCATTCATTTCGTATTTGTATTTCATATTTCTGCTACCAACCTGCAGCACCTGACATTTATCGACATTGAAGGGCATCTGCCATTTTTTCGACCGCTCTGATATCTTGTTTAAATCAGATTGCAACGCATTTCTATCATCTTCGTTCAGGACTGTATTTCCTATTTTTGTATCGTCGGCTAATTTGGAAATGGTGTTGTTTACCCCTACATCAATATCGTTAATGTAAATGAGAAACAGGACCGGTCCAAGGACTGAACCCTGTGGAACTCCACTAGTGACAGGCTCCCACTCCGATTCCACTCCATTTATCACCACTCTCTGTCTTCTGTCTGTAAGCCAATTTTTTTATCCAAGAATGAATTTCACCTTTGATACCTATCCTCTCCAGTTTAGCCAATAGTTTTCGGTGAGGCACCTTGTCGAAAGCTTTTTGAAAGTCCAAGAAGATTATATCTAGTGATTTCGTCATGTCGTTATAATTATGTGAATAGTTTGTTATAAAATTCAATCAAATTTGTTAGGCATGACTTATTTGATCTAAAGCCGTGTTGACTATTTTTGATTAGGTTGTTTGATTCGAGGTAATCTACTATCTTATCTCTAAGGATTTTTTCCATGATTTTTCCTACAATTGAAGTTAGACTAATTGGTCTGTAATTACTCGCTTTGGCCTTGCTACCCTTCTTGTATATCGGCGTAATGTTCGCATCTTTCCAATCACTCGGTACAATCTCCTGTAGTAATGATAAGTTAAATAGTTGTGTCAGGGGTTTTGCTATTTCGTCCTTAACATTCTTAATTATTTTCGGGTGGAGCATGTCGGGTCCCGGGGTCTTATTTACATTTAAATTACTCAATTTGCTTTGTACTTCGCTAACACTGATGGTGAAATCTCCTATCACATGAGTAGAGGTGTTATTTTCAAGGGTATGATCGATAATTTCTTCTGTGAAAACTGAGCCAAAATATTTGTTGAGCAGATTTGCCGTGTTTGTGTCACCTGTTATTGTCTGGCCATCTTCTATTAGCGGTCCGATTCCGCTTTTGATCTGTTTATTTTTATTTACGTAACTGTAGAATGTTTTGGGGTTTGTGGCACTTTCTCTGGCAATAGTCATTTCGTAATTTTGTTTGTTCGCCCTAATTATTTTTTTCACTTCCCTTCTACTATTTTTGTACAAGTTTTTAATTACTTCAGTGTTTGTGTTATTTTTTACAAGTTTGTGGAGTTGATTCCTTTTCCTTATTGCCTTGCCAATGTCTCTACTGTACCAAGGGGGCATACTTGATTTCGTATTACGTTTTGGTTTCATGGGTACAAATTGTTTATGCGCTTCTGTAATTGTAGACTTAAAATGTCCCCATAGTTCATTTACTTCGTTTATATTTATGAGGTTTGAGTGTATGTTTGATAGCGATTCCTTAAGTCCGTCATAATTTGCGTTTTTGAAGTCCGAAACCATTCCTGTTGTTTTTACCGAGGAATATTTGCCTATAACGTTGATTCTTAAGATTTTATGATCGGACGTTGCCAGATGTTCACCTACATCCAGGTTTGATAATAGATTTTCTTGGGTAGTGATTACGAGGTCTAATATATTCCTGTCTCGTTTCGGCTGTTTTACGTGTTGAGTCAAAAAAAATTCCTGGATGAAGCTTGTCATAAGGCGTGACTCAGCATTTTTTCCGGTCAGGGTATTCCAGTCAATTAGGGGGAGGTTATAGTCACCTAGTAAAACTGTTTCGTCGGAATTAAGGGTTTTCTCTAGTATTTCATAAAAAATGGTATCATCGGCAACAGTTAGTCTCGGTGGTCGGTACGCTGTAGTGATATTTAAGTTCATGTTTTTTGGGTTTTTTTGACGCACACTATTTCTGCATTACTTTCGGGGAGAGTCACCTCAACTGGGTTTAAGTAGGTTGCAACGTACATTGCAACCCCCCCTCTTTGTTTTCCATTGTTACGGTCTTTATGAAAACATTTATATGGCTCTATGTGATATTCATGAAGTAGATCTTTATTTTTAAGGTTCAGATGTGTTTCCGATATACAAATAACGTCAACTTTCTCATTTAATAACAGACATTTGAGTGCGTCTATTTTGTTTCTTATTGAGCAGGTATTTATGGATATTATTTTGATATCATTTCTCTCAGCATGCGCTGGATTTGTTTTTCTTATTGGTGGGGATGGGTTTGGGGTTGTGACTTGAAGCCGTGGTGGGTTGTCAAATTCATTCAGTTGGTTGGGTTGGCTTGGATGGGGTTGGGTGGGGTTGTTTAGTTTGTTTTGTGGTTCAGGTAGGTAAATTTTCGCAACTTGTGGGCCATTGGGGTTGACGGTTTCGTTTAAATGGCTGTGATGGACTTGGAAGGGTTGGGCGGGGTTATTTATTTCACTTAACTGTGCGGGTGGAGTTTGATTGGGTAGGGTTGTGGGAGGGCTTTTCCGGGGGTAGTGATGTCAATACTCAGAGGAGTCTATTAGCATAGTTATCTCTCGGTCCTGACTGGCGCTGTTTTCATGGGCAATGTAGGTTGCTTGATTTAGGGTGTCACTCATGTGCTGAACGCCTTTTTCTGATAAATGAATGCCATCTCCGCTGTACAAGGACGAGTTCCCTACAAAGGTGGTCCAATTGTCCACATACAGTACCTTCTCTTGTTCGCACATGACCTTGACTGCGTTGTTAATATCTATGGCTCTATTTTGTCCGTATGAGCTTGTTTTAATCCGGGGTATGACGCCGCTTACCACACATTTCGTGGTCTTCATTTTCATGACTTTAATTAGGTTCTCGAAATCTTTTTCTATGGTCTTAATTGGGGCCTTACCTCCGTCAAAGCAGTCATTTGAGCCAACATTGACGACTACACAGGTGCCCTCTGGTATGGCGGAGTTAGTTATGTCTTTCAAGATATGTTCGACTTTACCGCCTGGAATGACCTTTACTGACCTTTTTCCTCTGTTCTTGGTGGCAAAGGCAGCTCCTTGACCTCGCATGAGACTGTCACCATAGACTAGGGTGAGTTTCTCCTTCCCGCTGACTCCGTGATTTGATGGTTTCGTTGTTTTCCTGTCAGGAATTTTCTTGCCTTTCGAGCTTGCTTTCACGTGGTCAGTTACCTCGTGTGCAAATCTGTTTTTGATAGGGTTACCTGGTGTCGCTTTTCCATTCCCATTCCCATTCACGTGGTCAGTTACCTCGTGTTCATTGTTTTCGGCGAGTACAGCAAATCTGTTTTTGATAGGGATACCTGGTGTCGCTTTTCCATTCCCTTGGGATTTGTTCTTGTTACGCCTGTTGACTACTGTCTGATATAGATCATTGGATGGGTTTTCTTTTTGAAGATTCTTAACAACGTCGACTTGCTTACTCTCTATGTTCTTTACTCGCTCTTTTAGTAAGAAATTTTGATGCGAAAGAACACCTACAGTCTCCTTTAGTGTGAGATTATCTCGCTTCAGTTCGTCAGCCTGTGCCTTGTGTGCTTCTAATGTGCACTCCAAGAGCAAAAAGTTTTCACCAGTTAAACACATAAAACACTTGGCATTTGGATACCCATGACGCGGATACCATTCCTTGTAGTAGTTCTTGTTACAGGAGGGGCATTTAATTCTGATCGGTGCCATGATTTGGGGTTAGTGAGAGAGAATTTGCAAAAACGAAAGGTACAAAATGTTGGAGTGGTCACTTCCCTTAAAAGTTGTTCCGATGTTGATGATGCAGGTTGCAAGGTGTTGGTGGGGGTGAGGGTAGTTTCTGTTACGTCGGCACTTTAAAAAGAAATTTGGGACGGGTTTTGAGGGTGGGGGGGATGGTCCTAGGGCCCTTATTTTATACC
>JBAKBP010032167.1:17500-23515 GCA_037953745.1 Lithodes maja
AGTGGTGAATATAACTGTCAATATATCGGAGGTAGTAAGGTTTGGTAGTCTATAACAGTGGTGAATATAACTGTCAATATATGGGAGGTAGTAAGGTTTGGTAGGCTATAACAATGGTGAATATAACTGTCAATATATGGGAGGTAGTAAGGTTGGTAGTCTATAACAGTGGTGAATATAACAGTCAATATATAGGAGGTAGTAAGGTTTGGTAGTCTATAACAGAGGTGGATATAACTGTCAATATATGGGAGGTAGTAAGGTTTGGTAGTCTATAACAGTGGTGAATATAACTGTCAATATATGGGAGGTAGTAAGGTTTGGTAGTCTATAACAGTGGTGGATATAACTGTCAATATATGGGAGGTAGTAAGGTTTGGCAGTCTATAACAGTGGTGAATATAACTGTCAATATATGGGAGGTAGTAAGGTTTGGTAGGCTATAACAATGGTGAATATAACTGTCAATATATGGGAGGTAGTAAGGTTTGGTAGTCTATAACAGTGGTGAATATAACAGTCAATATATGGGAGGTAGTAAGGTTTGGTAGTCTATAACAGTGGTGAATATAACTGTCAATATATGGGAGGTAGTAAGGTTTGGTAGTCTATAACAGTGGTGAATATAACTGCCAATATATGGGAGGTAGTAAGGTTTGGTAGTCTATAACAGTGGTGAATATAACTGTCAATATATGGGAGGTAGTAAGGTTTGGTAGTCTATAACAGTGGTGAATATAACTGTCAATATTTGGGAGGTAGTAAGGTTTGGTAGTCTATAACAGTGGTGAATATAACTGTCAATATATGGGAGGTAGTAAGGTTTGGTAGTCTATAACAGTGGTGAATATAACTGTCAATATATGGGAGGTAGTAAGGTTTGGTAGTCTATAACAGTGGTGAATATAACTGTCAATATATGGGAGGTAGAAAGGTTTGGTAGTCTATAACAGTGGTGTATATAACTGTCAATATATGGGAGGTAGTAAGGTTTGGTAGTCTATAACAGTGGTGAATATAACTCAATATATGGGAGGTAGTAAGGTTTGGTAGTCTATAACAGTGGTGTATATAACTGTCAATATATGGGAGGTAGTAAGGTTTGGTAGTCTATAACAGTGGTGAATATAACTGTCAATATATGGGAGGTAGTAAGGTTTGGTAGTCTATAACAGTGGTGAATATAACTGTCAACATATGGGAGGTAGTAAGGTTTGGTAGTATATAACAGTGGTGAATATAACTGTCAATATATGGGAGGTAGTAAGGTTTGGTAGTCTATAACAGTGGTGAATATAACTGTCAATATATGGGAGGTAGTAAGGTTTGGTAGTCTATAACAGTGGTGAATATAACTGTCAATATATGGGAGGTAGTAAGGTTTGGTAGTCTATAACAGTGGTGAAAATAACTGTCAATATATGGGAGGTAGTAAGGTTTGGTAGTTTATAACAGTGGTGAATATAACTGTCAATATATGGGAGGTAGTAAGGTTTGGTAGTCTATAACAGTGGTGAATATAACTGTCAATATATGGGAGGTAGTAAGGTTTGGTAGTCTATAACAGTGGTGAATATAACTGTCAATATATGGGAGGTAGTAAGGTTTGGTAGTCTATAACAGTGGTGTATATAACTGTCAATATATGGGAGGTAGTAAGGTTTGGTAGTCTATAACAGTGGTGTATATAACTGTCAATATATGGGAGTTAGTAAGGTTTGGTAGTCTATAACAGTGGTGAATATAACTGTCAATATATGGGAGGTAGTAAGGTTTGGTAGTCTATAACAGTGGTGCATATAACTGTCAATATATGGGAGGTAGTAAGGTTTGGTAGTCTATAACAGTGGTGAATATAACTGTCAATATATGGGAGGTAGTAAGGTTTGGTAGGCTATAACAGTGGTGAATATAACTGTCAATATATGGGAGGTAGTAAGGTTTGGTAGTCTATAACAGTGGTGTATATAACTGTCAATATATGGGAGGTAGTAAGGTTTGGTAGTCTATAACAGTGGTGAATATAACTGTCAATATATGGGAGGTAGTAAGGTTTGGTAGTCTATAACAGTGGTGAATATAACTGTCAATATATGGGAGGTAGTAAGGTTTGGTAGTCTATAACAGTGGTGAATATAACTGTCAATATATGGGAGGTAGTAAGGTTTGGTAGTCTATAACAGTGGTGAATATAACTGTCAATATATGGGAGGTAGTAAGGTTTGGTAGGCTATAACAATGGTGAATATAACTGTCAATATATGGGAGGTAGTAAGGTTTGGTAGTCTATAACAGTGGTGGATATAACTGTCAATATATGGGAGGTAGTAAGGTTTGGTAGTCTATAACAGTGGTGAATATAACTGTCAATATATGGGAGGTAGTAAGGTTTGGTAGTCTATAACAGTGGTGAATATAACTGTCAATATATGGGAGGTAGTAAGGTTTGGTAGTCTATAACAGTGGTGAATATAACTGTCAATATATGGGAGGTAGTAAGGTTTGGTAGTCTATAACAGTGGTGAATATAACTGTCAATATATGGGAGGTAGTAAGGTTTGGTAGGCTATAACAATGGTGAATATAACTGTCAATATATGGGAGGTAGTAAGGTTTGGTAGTCTATAACAGTGGTGGATATAACTGTCAATATATGGGAGGTAGTAAGGTTTGGTAGTCTATAACAGTGGTGAATATAACTGTCAATATATGGGAGGTAGTAAGGTTTGGTAGGCTATAACAATGGTGAATATAACTGTCAATATATGGGAGGTAGTAAGGTTTGGTAGTCTATAACAGTGGTGGATATAACTGTCAATATATGGGAGGTAGTAAGGTTTGGTAGTCTATAACAGTGGTGAATATAACTGTCAATATATGGGAGGTAGTAAGGTTTGGTAGTCTATAACAGTGGTAAATATAACTGTCAATATATGGGAGGTAGTAAGGTTTGGTAGTCTATAACAGTGGTGAATATAACTGTCAATATATGGGAGGTAGTAAGGTTTGGTAGGCTATAACAATGGTGAATATAACTGTCAATATATGGGAGGTAGTAAGGTTTGGTAGGCTATAACAGTGGTGAATATAACTGTCAATTTATGGGAGGTAGTAAGGTTTGGTAGTCTATAACAGTGGTGTATATAACTGTCAATATATGGGAGGTAGTAAGGTTTGGTAGTCTATAACAGTGGTGAATATAACTGTCAATATATGGGAGGTAGTAAGGTTTGGTAGTCTATAACAGTGGTGAATATAACTGTCAAAATATGGGAGGTAGTAAGGTTTGGTAGTCTATAACAGTGGTGAATATAACTGTCAATATATGGGAGGTAGTAAGGTTTGGTAGTCTATAACAGTGGTGAATATAACTGTCAATATATGGGAGGTAGTAAGGTTTGGTAGTCTATAACAGTGGTGAATATAACTGTCAATATATGGGAGGTAGTAAGGTTTGGTAGTCTATAACAGTGGTGAAAATAACTGTCAATATATGGGAGGTAGTAAGGTTTGGTAGTTTATAACAGTGGTGAATATAACTGTCAATATATGGGAGGTAGTAAGGTTTGGTAGTCTATAACAGTGGTGAATATAACTGTCAATATATGGGAGGTAGTAAGGTTTGGTAGTCTATAACAGTGGTGAATATAACTGTCAATATATGGGAGGTAGTAAGGTTTGGTAGTCTATAACAGTGGTGTATATAACTGTCAATATATGGGAGGTAGTAAGGTTTGGTAGTCTATAACAGTGGTGTATATAACTGTCAATATATGGGAGTTAGTAAGGTTTGGTAGTCTATAACAGTGGTGAATATAACTGTCAATATATGGGAGGTAGTAAGGTTTGGTAGTCTATAACAGTGGTGCATATAACTGTCAATATATGGGAGGTAGTAAGGTTTGGTAGTCTATAACAGTGGTGCATATAACTGTCAATATATGGGAGGTAGTAAGGTTTGGTAGGCTATAACAGTGGTGAATATAACTGTCAATATATGGGAGGTAGTAAGGTTTGGTAGTCTATAACAGTGGTGTATATAACTGTCAATATATGGGAGGTAGTAAGGTTTGGTAGTCTATAACAGTGGTGAATATAACTGTCAAAATATATGGGAGGTAGTAAGGTTTGGTAGTCTATAACAGTGGTGAATATAACTGTCAATATATGGGAGGTAGTAAGGTTTGGTAGTCTATAACAGTGGTGAATATAACTGTCAATATATGGGAGGTAGTAAGGTTTGGTAGTCTATAACAGTGGTGAATATAACTGTCAATATATGGGAGGTAGTAAGGTTTGGTAGGCTATAACAATGGTGAATATAACTGTCAATATATGGGAGGTAGTAAGGTTTGGTAGTCTATAACAGTGGTGGATATAACTGTCAATATATGGGAGGTAGTAAGGTTTGGTAGTCTATAACAGTGGTGAATATAACTGTCAATATATGGGAGGTAGTAAGGTTTGGTAGTCTATAACAGTGGTGAATATAACTGTCAATATATGGGAGGTAGTAAGGTTTGGTAGTCTATAACAGTGGTGAATATAACTGTCAATATATGGGAGGTAGTAAGGTTTGGTAGTCTATAACAGTGGTGAATATAACTGTCAATATATGGGAGGTAGTAAGGTTTGGTAGGCTATAACAATGGTGAATATAACTGTCAATATATGGGAGGTAGTAAGGTTTGGTAGTCTATAACAGTGGTGGATATAACTGTCAATATATGGGAGGTAGTAAGGTTTGGTAGTCTATAACAGTGGTGAATATAACTGTCAATATATGGGAGGTAGTAAGGTTTGGTAGGCTATAACAATGGTGAATATAACTGTCAATATATGGGAGGTAGTAAGGTTTGGTAGTCTATAACAGTGGTGGATATAACTGTCAATATATGGGAGGTAGTAAGGTTTGGTAGTCTATAACAGTGGTGAATATAACTGTCAATATATGGGAGGTAGTAAGGTTTGGTAGTCTATAACAGTGGTAAATATAACTGCCAATATATGGGAGGTAGTAAGGTTTGGTAGTCTATAACAGTGGTGAATATAACTGTCAATATATGGGAGGTAGTAAGGTTTGGTAGGCTATAACAATGGTGAATATAACTGTCAATATATGGGAGGTAGTAAGGTTTGGTAGGCTATAACAGTGGTGAATATAACTGTCAATTTATGGGAGGTAGTAAGGTTTGGTAGTCTATAACAGTGGTGTATATAACTGTCAATATATGGGAGGTAGTAAGGTTTGGTAGTCTATAACAGTGGTGAATATAACTGTCAATATATGGGAGGTAGTAAGGTTTGGTAGTCTATAACAGTGGTGAATATAACTGTCAAAATATGGGAGGTAGTAAGGTTTGGTAGTCTATAACAGTGGTGAATATAACTGTCAATATATGGGAGGTAGTAAGGTTTGGTAGTCTATAACAGTGGCGAATATAACTGTCAATATATGGGAGGTAGTAAGGTTTGGTAGGCTATAACAATGGTGAATATAACTGTCAATATATGGGAGGTAGTAAGGTTTGGTAGTCTATAACAGTGGTGGATATAACTGTCAATATATGGGAGGTAGTAAGGTTTGGTAGTCTATAACAGTGGTGAATATAACTGTCAATATATGGGAGGTAGTAAGGTTTGGTAGTCTATAACAGTGGTGAATATAACTGTCAATATATGGGAGGTAGTAAGGTTTGGTAGTCTATAACAGTGGTGAATATAACTGTCAATATATGGGAGGTAGTAAGGTTTGGTAGTCTATAACAGTGGTGAATATAACTGTCAATATATGGGAGGTAGTAAGGTTTGGTAGTCTATAACAGTGGTGTATATAACTGTCAATATATGGGAGGTAGTAAGGTTTGGTAGTCTATAACAGTGGTGAATATAACTGTCAATATATGGGAGGTAGTAAGGTTTGGTAGTCTATAACAGTGGTGTATATAACTGTCAATATATGGGAGGTAGTAAGGTTTGGTAGTCTATAACAGTGGTGAATATAACAGTCAATAT
>JBAKBP010032168.1:0-23514 GCA_037953745.1 Lithodes maja
GGGGACATCACACACCCCTGTTTCAACCCAACATTCAGGTCAAAGAACTCGTTCTGCTCATTCTCACGTACTGCCGCCTTTGCACCCTCATACATGCTCTTCACTGCTTTAAGCAACTTGCTATCTACTCCGTATATTCTAAGTACTTTCCACATACCTTCTCTATCCACTCTGTCATAGGCCTTCTCCAAGTCCACAAAGGCAACATACACCTTTTGTTGCTTCTCCAGATATTTCTCTACAACTCAATTCATGGTAAAAATCTGATCTACACATTATCTTCCCTTCCTAAAACCGCCCTGCTCGTCACCTATCCATTTCTCCGTTCTCGCTCTCACTCTCTCAATCACTACCCTACTGTACACCTTCCCTACTACGCTTAGAAGACATATCCCTCGGTGGTTGCCACACACTCCTCTTTCCCCTTTACCCTTATATAGGGGGACTATTATGCCAGTCTTCCAGTCATCAGGTGCACTCCCCTTCTCACATGCTAGTCTGCACATTTTCCATACCATTTCGATCACTATCTCACCACCATACCTCAACATTTCTCCACACACTCCATCTGTTCCTGGTGCTTTCCCCAACTTCACTCTTTTCATGGCTTCCCACACTTCTGACCTCCTGAGCCCCACCTCCTCCTCTACTACTTCTCTTCTTCTCCCTCCCATACCCCATCCAACTATGTTTGCTGGCCGTTCATTCCTTACATTTAGCAACTTGTTGAAGTCTCCCTCCATCTTTCGACTCTCTCTTACTTCTCAGCTAGCACTCTCCCATTCTTATCTTTCACACCCTTACTGTTTCCCTTGCTACCTTCCCTAACTTTCTTGACTTCTTTCCAGAACAGTTTCTTACACTCCCTCCATTTTACACTCAGATCCTTCCAAATTCCTGATCTATGCTTCTCTTACTTTTCTTCACTACTGTCTTCACCACTCTCTTTCTCTCCACGTACCTCACTCATTTCTGTCTCTTCAAATCTTCATTCCCTCTACTACCCAACCACTCTCTATACGCTTTCTTGTCTTCCACAGCTATTTTTACCTCTTCTGTCCACCATTCTGTACCTTTCACTCCCCTCCCTCTTCTCCTTACTCCACACACCTCCTCACATGCTGCACAGTTCTCTTCCTTAAACACCTTGCTCATCTCCTCCACTTCCTCCATACCTTTCAGGTCAAACCTACCTAGTCGTCTTTCTACTGCTCTCCTGTATTCTACCCTGGTTTCCTCCTCCTGTAGCCTCTCCAACTTCATCGCTATTCCACCTTCCTCTTGCCTCCCTCCAGCTCCTCACCCACTTCTTTTGTATCCTAATTTTAGCCACTACTACATAATGATCACACAGGCCCCCTCCAATATCCCTATACAACCTAGCATCCAACACAGGTTTCTTCATTCATTCATCCACACTAACATAATCAATCAGTGCCTTTCGTTCCACCACTGTCTTATCATTCTTCCTCCACACCACTTTCCATGTGTACCTGTGTATCATTCTGTGGCACAAGAAGGTGTTGGCTATCTACAGCCTCCTCCCCACACATACGTCCACAAGTGCAATACCATTCCCATTCACCTCTGATGGTAGCCCCCAGCCTCCCACCACTCCATTACCTTTCCTATCACCCACCTTCCCATTCATATCCTCTATCAAAAATATTGTTTCGTTCTTGCCAAACTTATCCAGGCACGCCTCCACATTCATCCAGAACTCCTCTTTCTCTCTTACAAGTTTATCCTCAGTCGGAGCATACACACACACAATCACCCACGTTTATATTCCTACTTTCATTCTCACCCACACTATCCTTGAACCCACAGACCCATAGTCTCTTACATGCTCCTTCCATTTGTTACTTACATACAAACACGCACCTTCTCTCGCTGCTCCCTCACTTACTCCAGCACACACACCCATTCCACACTCCCACTCTCTCATATCTGTACCCTCCATTTGGTCTCCATCATTCCACATACATCCAGCCTGGCATTCACTAACACTTCCAGGACCTCTCTCTCTTTTGTGTCATCATTCACGCATCTCACATTCCATGTCGGTATTCTAAGATTGTCCATAAGATTGTTCATAGTCGGTCGGGTTCATCAACACAGGGTCCGTCCACATCTGAGGCTGTTCGTTCGTTCTGTGTTGTTTAACCCTTAAATATCGGGGTCGGACTTAAGTCCGGTTCCAATTTGCAGCAAGTTAGGAGCATTATTAAGGCTTTTAAAGGGTTAAAATCGAGTGCAAATGGCCGGGAACGCAGCGGGCCAGACAGCCGACTCCCAGGGCTTACCGCCGCCCATTAACTCATGTTCCCTGTGTTCTCGAGAGGCCAGCAGTGTAGCCAGTAGTGAGCATAGCTGGGAAAAATATGCCGCTATACGCTAAACTCCCATGTTACTGGTATCACTGTATGAGAACCACGAGTGCTACGTAGCTCGTTCTGGTCTCATTTTGAAGCTTTTAGCGCCTAGTTTTTTGCTAAATAATTATGTTTTCATGCAGATACTTGATTTATCATGCAGGAGGGCCTGAATATGCCCAAATAAGCCCAAAACCCCCCGCTAGACAAGGGTTAAGTATTTTTCACGGGTGGGGGTCTCAAGCCCACCGACCCAACCTCTTTAGTTGCCTCTTACGACACGCAGGAGGCATAGATGTGGTACTTTGCTGCAGAACTCGGGGAAGCTGACCTTGGCCATGGATCGGTGATGAAGATTAACAAAATCATTATATAATCAAATTTAAATGAATAAATGTGTTTTACCTAACCCTTCATAATTTGAGTATGACAAATGTATGAACATGTATTTAAAGTGGTAATTTAATAGAGAAATAATCCCTGAATACTGAAACACTAAAAATAGTGTCAATAATAATACATTAATGTGTACACCGTATATTACATGTATTGATGAGACCGAGTTATTAACGTAGTAAAAAAACAAATTGTGTGAAACATCGAATGACGAATCACCTAAATATCTTAATTATTATAGAATATTAAAGAAATATGTTTAATTACCTCCTCGTTCGTTCGTCCTTTGACCCTGGCAATGTGGCGATGCAGGAAACTATAATGGGCCAGGATCCATTTCTCCCTCTCCGTATGGTACTTCGCCCTCTGTCCCGACTTGACATTGCTCAGCTTCCCATATCGGGTTTTCATCCCCTTAATCCACAGTTTAAGCTGAGGAACTGTGTAAGAAGAAAAATATAATTGTTAATAAACATATACATTGAAATGTGTTGAAAGTGTAGGACACAGGAAAATTTGCTGGTGATCAGCAACAGCAATTATTCCTTGTCACTTTAAACAGGTCATATGTAGGTCACTTATATAATATGAAATATGGCACCGAAAGCATCGTCACCCAGGGTATGATGTAGTACACTTGTAAAAACACAAAATATGTCACAAAGGGGGTTATTTTGGGGGTTGTTTTTACACATTATTGCACAGTTTCACACAAACACACACTTTGAGTTTTCAACTTACCAGTGGCATTGAGTGATTTTGCCTTATCTTTGAAGGTGGCATCCTTCTTCTCCCTGTTCCTGAACGCCTTTTGGCCTTTATCATACAGGAATTCATTTTCCTGGAACCACTCGGCCAACTCCTGTTCCTGTTTTTCATTTAAGAAAACGTAATTCCTCTTGTTGGGAGGCGTAGAATTGGAGGTGGTGGAATAACGGGCTGCTCTCTCTTCTTCCGGTGTCGTCACACGTATCTCCTCCTCTTCAGGTTTATCCCGTGGTAATGGTGAGGGTGACCGTGACCGTGAGCGAGGTGTCCTTGTTTGTCCTTCTCCACTAAAGCCTGGTTTGGGCGTTGGCTCTGCTGGGGGTGTGGCTATCTTCTTCGCCTTCAGTTTCTTCTTCATCGCCTTCTTCACCACTGGTTTCATTAGTGTTTTTTGTGTCACTTCTCCCATGGTGTCGATGGAATTGGTAAAAACGGTTGCACGGACGGAAGTAGAGACGTATGCTCTCGATCGTGTTAACTAGGGTAATGACACCCTGACCCCACTGGTGTTTAGGCTATATATGGGTCCGTGAAACATGAGCGACCATAGATAAGATTGGCGAAAGGGTCAAGGCGTCCCATAAATGCCCCCGTCACCAACATTCACCCTCATTCAACCCCTGTCGTTTTGCATTTGCGGATATTCGTCGAAACACTCGCTGTATTCGCCTAACCATCATAGGGTTATCGCCATAGTCGCATCAAAATCGCTCAAAAGCAGCGTTGCCAATAATTGCAATTTGTCACATTCGCTCAAAATCTCGCAGGGCATTCGTCGTTATTCGTCGATATTTATTCGTCGATATTCGTTCGGTATTCACTCGGCAATCGTACAACATTCGACCTATTCGTCCTACCATCACCTTTTTTGTCCACATTCGCCGGAAGGGGCGAATACAGAGACAATGGTACAATTGTGGGACTCTCGTGCGAACAAGGTCGAATGCAGTGAGACAAAGGGCAATTGCCGGACGACATTCGCCAACATTTTGAATTCGCCGTTTTTTTTTTAACATGCTAAAAAATAACGGCGATTCTGGGTGAATCTGGGCGAACAGAGGCGACTGCTGTGCACTTTCCAAGACAATTGGAGAATATTCAAGCGAATAGGGGGAATTTTGTGTACATAGACAAAACAATCCTGTCGCCGCCTGTTGCAGGACTTTACTTATCAAGCCCATTCCATACTTTTTTAATAGTGTTAGCACCTGATTATAGATGCCATTCTGTCATTAAAATGTCATTATTATAGTAATAATTAACACACACAATAACAGTTGTGGCATGCATGAACAATAATACCCGCATATCCGGGTGGATGGGACTCGTTAGCCATGGTCGGCAACTCATCTAGGGGAGACAACCTTATACAAATCCGGGTGGATGGGACTCGTCAGCCTTGGTTGGCAACCTTTCTAGGGGAGTAAACCTGATACAAATCCGTACTGCTTATCTAAGGGTAAGGCAGGTTAGTGGATGGATTAGCCGAACACCACTGTAGAAAAATAGTGCTAACAATATACACAGAGGGCCTCAGAGTCGGATGGATCCTACATTTTTTTTTTTTTTTCTATATTCCAACTACTCCCTCTCGGGCATAGGCTGATAGCCTTTACACTCTACCGCTGAACACGGTGAGGCCCATGAGGTCTTGTTCCAGTCTAGGGAGTGAGACATGCGAAGCATCCCAGCTAGAAGCAATCCCATCTTTGAAGCCGCCTTGCCTCTTCGCTTCACAGTCTCATCCCCCACACTCGGACCATCATTCTCAGAACGCCACCTATTGAGCAATTAACTCAATAGACATTGCCCCCCTTGTAGCATATTTTTGAATATGGGAATATTCATACAATGCTATTTTAATAAGGGAGCAATGAGGGTATTTTTTTGGCATTTCGGTTTGCTGTGGTAATGCACTGATACTAGGTACAGCACAAATTCCATCCCAATAATATCTTCCCATTGACATATATGGATTCGAACCCGGGTCCATTGGATTACCAGTCCAGTGGCAAGACCACTCCGCCACACCTCCTCTGGAGTGGTCAATCCTGTTAATCCTTCACTAAACTGGCTCGGGTTGTCCATCACAGGGAATAAGTCCGCTTGGGGGCATTCTGTGTATGGCCACCCTCGTAAGGGGAGTAAGGCGTCCGGCAATAGATAGATAGATAGATATCCGCAGGCAAGAAACCCAAGAATCACATATACTCCAAATCACAATCGTAACCCACTGGACCCCAGCGCCGCAGCATATGCATCGGCGATGTATGTAAAGCTAAACCCCAGCGCTGCAGCACCTGTGTCGGCACTGTCGACCTTATTTACTCTTGTCGATACACTTTATGATGTTGCCGAACAGTGGCAGTACTCGGTAACCCCCAAGTCCAGCCGTACGGGTGAGGACGGGCGGTTGGGGGATGACAGTTCACCCACTTATCTCACCACCACTTTCGACTTTATTTACTCTTGTCCTTTGGTAGCTAGAGGGTTCAGATTTGTATGGTATGTTGCTTAGGATGTTGCCAGACAGTGGCAATACTTGGCAACCCCCAATTCCAGCTGCGGTGGGGACGCGCAGGAGGAGGGTGAAGACAGTTTTCCCGTTGACTTCGCGAGTGATAGGCTACATCATGTCTGACCTACCTCGTCGCCTCGCGATGTTGGAACAAAGGGAGGATAGTGGGTATTGCTCCCCTACTGCTCCCCATTACATAATTGACTCCCCACCAAGTGGTGAAGAGGAGAAGGAGGATGACCCAGACCCCATGGCATTCCTCAAAATTCCGCCAGGCCATCGTAGGGGTCAGAAGAGACGAGCTGAGGAGGAGAGGTGTCAAGTTGCTACACAAGTGCGGCGTGGTTCTCCCCCACACCTGCCTTCACCACCACCTCCCACTGTATCCCCACTAAAAATTGAAAACCCATATTTCTAAATCAAAAGTGGCTAAAACAATGTGTAAAACTCATATTCTAACTATAAAACATACGGTAAAGTATATAATCAATAAACAGAGTGCGTGAGAGAGGCACATAATGAAAGTGAAAGCGAAGGGGAGTGGGGTGTCAGTCAGCTGGCCGTGTGTACGTGCGTATGTTTTGCTGTTGTCTTGGGCCAAGATGGCCGCCCGTCGCAATGGTAACCCAGACGCACGCGGGCTTTGCCACTTGTCGGCATTTATAAAACTTGAATCTATGCACTTATCACACTGTAACTTCACTTACAATAACATTAAGTGATACATGTTGCTAATATATGAACTATGAAGGCATACATGATGCTCGGGTGGTGTAAAATTAATAACCGTCACTTGAAAACTGGAGGCATCGTACATCAGCCATGCTGCCTCGCCCAGCTGTGGTGTGCCGGCGCGGGAGGTTTGAAGAGGAGCGCGACACCAGATTATGGCTGAGACCCCCCCCCCCCCCATTAGGACCCCCAAATGATCGAAGTGAGTGGGTTGTTTGTTTCCTTCATGTCTCACCTATTTTAGCTGTTTTAGGGAGAAAACAAAATCGATTTTAGGCCAGGCCTGGAATCTACATTTATTATATATTAGCTGGTGCCCAGAGGGTTAAGAATATGGTCATCTTTGATCTCAATGAGGTAGGTCGAAGTTTCAAGTCAAACACATGAGAACAACAAAAGCCTCTTCTGATTGAATCAGCGAGTAGTCAGACAGCCATCACTTATTTTCTCGCTCACAAACACTCATCATGACGTTAATACTAGCTCTCGCTCTCTCTCTCTCTCTCTCTCTCTCTCTCTCTCTCTCTCTCTCTCTCTCTCTCTCTCTCTCAAGTTAAGATAAACAAAAAATCCCCCAAAGTGCCATAAGTCTCCCACAGACGGTTGGCCAAAGAAGATGCAGTTTTGTAAGTGGTGATCCAACTCTTTCCCACAACTCAAAGAAATTGTGAACCGCGTCGAAGTCTGGGCGAAGGAGAAGATAGCATAGCAATTACCAATTCAGAGTCAAGTTATGCTATGGATGAATATAACTATTGCACACATACACAATCTGCAAGTGTGTGTGTGTGTGTATTTTTTTAAACGAAGGGCTGCCCGTAATGCCGCTTTAGGATATGTAACTGAAACGTACCTCTCATGAATCACTCAGTCTTTAAAGTGTATCTATATATGTATGTACAGTCACAATCTCTAAAAGTAAGCCCCCCTCGACTCAAGAAATATTGGTATCCCGGGTCTTTCTGGATGACAGGTAAACGTGGCATCGCACACACTCCACTCCGATTTAGCACAGGTGGCTCGAACAGTAAAATGAACCCTTGATAGTTTTGTTGTATCAACTTTAGTTTTTGCTTTCCATTGCAATCATTTCTTTAAAGGTCTAAAAAACTATTTGCGTGTAAACAATAACTTATAAACATCTCATACAGCTTTATTTATCATGAAACGAATGAAATTCGAAAGAATTAGAAATACTGTAGATCCTCAAAGTGTCCGAAGCCTATAAGTTCAAAATAGAATAAACTGCTTAGGCAATACTATTCATAGTAAAAAGACACTATTTATTAACGATGCCCATAATACAATGTATATGAATAAAGATTGGCCAACTACATTCAATCCAAGCTACAGTCTATCGCAACCCGAAGTCACAAGATCGAGTCGAGCCCTTCCGAAGTATAAAGGGTACTTCACACAGTCAGGAATGCGAGCTAGAATCACTAGGAGTAATGACTCCTGTTGATTCCTGGGAATACGACCGCGAGTGTCTGAAATTCCCTGTGCACTCACAACACCGTAGGAGCCAGTGGGAGTGTACCTACGAATCACTGGGAGTCATTGGGAGTCACTGGAAGTCACTAGGAATCACCGGGATTAAACCGGGAATGCAGTGAGAGTTAAGGGTACTTCACACAGCCAGTAATGCGAGCTAGAACCACTAGGAGTATCTGAAAATTCGGATTCCTGGGCCTATTCGCGTTGAAAATCAATGACTCCTAGTGACTCTAGCGATATCCTAGTGACTCCTGTTAGACTCCTAGTGACTCCAAACCAGTCGCGGGCGATTAGCCCTGTCCGACAAAATGTTCACCGTGTTTAAAGTTCTCGCCGCGAGTCGGACCACTCCCAGTGATTCTTGGTGACTCCCAGTGAGTCCTGGTGATTCTCGGCGATTCAAATCTGATTCGCGGACAGGTTTTGTTTTCAGTTATAGCTCTCACCAGAATTACCAGGACTCACTGGGAGTCGCTGGGAGTGGTTCGACTCGCAGCGAGAACTTTAAACATGGTGAACATTTTGTCGGACAGGGCCAATCGCCAAGGACTGGTTTGGAGTCACTGGGAGTCTAACAGGAGTCACTAGGATAACGCTAGAGTCACTAGGAGTACTCGATTTTCACCGCGAATAGGCCCAGGATTCCGAATTTTCAGCTACTCCTAGCGATTTTAGCTCGCATTCCTGACTGTGTGAAGTACCCTTAAAGCTTGATAATTATACCCCGGGTAATTCTATTTCTTATTTTAAAACCTTGCTAAGGTGCTTTCCGAAATCAATAATTAAAGAAAGTTAAGCAGCTTGGGAATATCGGTTAGCTCTTGAGTTGGAGAGTTGCACAGAGTACAGTATATGCTCATGAACGGAAGTTCATATTACATACCATAATGATTAAAGGAAGTTGATAGAATAATGCAAACGTTAAGCTGTAAGGTTTTTGAGCATTTTGTACAGTTTATTCCACTTATAATTTGATGAGCAGCATGGAAGTCAAGGGATTTATTGAGTATTTTACTTTTAATACCCACAGATATTCCATAAACTGCATAAAATTGAATTATGATAACAAGAACAAACGGTCAAAATGCATCGCTATCTTCAAAGAGTTAAGTTAGTCGAGAATGGGATCTCTTTACATTACATGTATACGTATTTAAGGGCGGTCACCGGCTGTTTTTTTATCATTCTCTCCTTCTCTCCCTTTCCCTGGTTTGTATCCATTCGGGCCCATTCAGCCAACTGTTTTAAGACTTTTATCCCCATTCAGATGTCGATTTCTTCCTGGCGAGCGATAGTGAGCCAGCATTGTATGGAAAAATCAGGCTTCGGAGACATTTTTCTATAAAATTTTTACAAATTTAGCTTGCTGTCAACAACAAAAATATATATATGCTGGCTGGGTACCGCTCGCCAGGAAAATGTTGACACCTGGATGGGGATAAACGTCTTAAAACAGTAAGCTGAATGGGGCCGATTGGGTACAAGCCAAAGAGAGAGGAAGAGAAAGAGAAAAAAAAGTGAAGTGGGCTCCCTTAGAAGTTATCATGAAGCCGATTGCGTCAGATTAGTCATTACATTACTTTCATCTAGAATATGAACATGCTGTAATTACGGTGTAAAAATAATTCTCTTGGAAGTGCTGAAGGGACCTTGGTGACCCTGGTCTCTGGGTCTTCTCCTGGATGACCTAGATGTGTGTGAAGTTGTATTTTGGTTTGTGTGTGTTCATTGTTTTCTGTTGTGTTTTGTGTTTTCCCTATTCTTGCTCTGTCTTGAGTCGCCCCCCCCCCCCCCACACACACACACACAAAACAAAAAAAAGAGGAAAAGGGAAAGTGAAGATTGGGCCTGAGTATATAGAAAGATAGATAGGAAATACTTCCGAAGCTATCAATAAGTAAATCAGATAATTGGATAACATCAGTTGTTCCTCATAGGAGCTACTTCATTCTGCCACGAACTCTGCATTCAAAAGAAACTAGTATCGCAAACATGTGGATTATTGTATCATGAGGATCTAAAACTGAGCTAGGTAAAACATTTAAAGTAGCAAGATTAAATGTACAAATATTATGTGGTGAAATAATATATAAATATATGCAACCTTTTTACTACTATTAACCAACGTTTAGTATCACTCTCTCTCTCTCTCTCTCTCTCTCTCTCTCTCTCTCTCTCTCTCTCTCACTCTCTCTCTGAATTGGCGTGGTTCTCCACTTCTACCAATATATATTTTTGTCGAGTTTTGTGATAATTATGTTAATGATTTCCAAGATACTTCATATTTATTATATACGCTTATGTATAGTGGAAGTATGTCATAAACAATTTTACTATCCCTAGAGCTGAAAACTTAAGATCATACATTTTACCCAGAGATATGGTGGTATGCCTGAACAGAGTGAGTTGTGCATTTTGTCGGTCTAGGAAGGTAAGGTCCTCCTAAATATTCATGGTAATCTCTACCTAGTGTCAGAGAGCAATAGGAGCTAAAATAATTTCAATTTAGGGAAAAGGGGGTCGGGAAGAAGGTAGTTTAGCAGGGCATACAGGAATATCTAATTTATATGTTCCATCAATAGAGAGGAATATAGTATGAAGTTTTAAAAGGGTTGCCGGTTGTTCTAAATGTCATCAATAATGTTTGATCACTAAAGTTGCTTCAATGCAGTGAGAATAAATAATTGTGTTATCTGTTGATTCACAGACATAACTAACTTCACGATCTTAACATATTTCTTTAATCTGCAATGTTTTATATTACTACTCCTAATCAATTAGAACCATAATCAATGAGACTCATTTGGGTCAATGGGCCTGGTGAAGATTTCCGTGTCCAGTTTTACAACTTGAAGTAATTTACATACTGCGAAAAAAAGCAACATAGTTGCAGTCAACCACAAAAGGTTCATATGGCTGTTCGAGCTCTGTTTAATTTGAGCGGAGTGTGTTCGTGTGTGCGTTCCCAGGTTTACCCGTCGTTCAGAAAGACCCTAGCCAATTTTATTGTTGGCATCGAGGGGGCTTACTTTTAGGGATTGAGACTGTACAGCTTCCTCTATAAGAAGTGATGCAGGGTAATCCCTCTCTCCACCCTCCCAGGTAGAGGAGTAATAGGTAATGTTGGCATCCTTACAAAAACCACCGGAATCCCCCACTCCCTGTGGCTATAATTGAATTCAAACCAGCATAATTTTGTTATATCAGAGATTTAGCCAGAAGTCAATGTTAACATACTCACATTAATATACTCCCAAGTTTGACACATAAACAATTGAGCTTACAGTCCCTCACTTACGACCTCAACACCACAACAATCTTCAACTCCATAACTACAATAACAATCTCCAACTCATCATCTTCATCAACGAAAAACTCCACCACTGTCAACTTTCAAATACTATATTCTGTAGAGTCCTTCAACTGCCTGCAACGGCGCCGTCACGCACCACGTGAGGAACAAAAGGACCATCACCTCCAGCCAGCTGCGCAGGTGCCGTGAAATTAAGTTGTAAAGGCCTATCCCCCAAATACTTTCAAGGTCAAGCTCAAAGTGGTAGAGCTACATCTCATAATAATTATCACACCTTCTGCAGATTTTCCAGAGCTCTTACATCAACTACAACACATAAAAGACTTACAGGGTGACAATAAATCACCATTATCATCATTATTCTGCACATCAACTCTAGCATCGAGAAAAAGCCATCACATGAATTGGTCAGAACTGGCATCTTTAGCAGTGACATAATATTATTATCTCTCTCTTTCTCTCTCCTTTATACTTTTGTTTCTCCCATTTCTCACTCCTCTTCACTATATCTCCCTCTATTCTTTTTCCCTTCTTCCCCTCCCTAATCTCCGGATCAGCCAACTTGTCCACTGTGTGCGAAGGTGTGAAATACCATACTTTAGTAACATTGTTTTCATTGTTTTCAAGCTATAAGATGCTAAGGGCACACAAAAAATATATATTATTGAGTGATTTAATCCTTTGTATCACTACAAATACAGTATATTGTGTACAGATTACATCAAAAATTACATACACAATTAAATGAAACAAATTCTTTTGGTTCCCATGATCTTTTGATAGATATGACACAGCCCTTGTATCCAACACAATACCCTGCGTGCAAAACTGTTTGAACCCTGGACAACGTTGTTTGCAACTTTCATTGATGTTTGTTGTTATATGTCGTAGAGGAAGAGTGGTAGATGGTAGTAGTGGTGTGTTTGTGTGTGTGTGTGTGTGTGTACTATAATATCCCTGCCCTTTATAGACATTTCTCAACCTAAAATAAGTTAAACTATTGATGCACGGTAT
The DNA here is from genome assembly GCA_037953745.1 of Lithodes maja. Taxonomy (NCBI): domain Eukaryota; kingdom Metazoa; phylum Arthropoda; class Malacostraca; order Decapoda; family Lithodidae; genus Lithodes; species Lithodes maja. The sequence continues at coordinate 12,614 of JBAKBP010032168.1, forward strand.
AAAGTCTAGACATTCATTTACGTAAATGTATATAAGCTACTGATGCGGCCTGTACATTAATTTACCTGACAGAAGTAAGTGTTCTTAAGATTCAAAAGACCATTATGTTATAAGGACTATATTAATTTGGGAGTTTATGGGATTTTCACCTTTATAAAAGAGTGCCGTATTATTCGAACCAATTAACAGCTCACGTTAGTTTTTGCTTCACCCCTCATCTGCTTCGAATCACTTCGCTTGATCAGAGAATCATTTGAATCATTTGAATTTCATCAGAGGTTACTTGTGCAGCTTTTAACATTTGGAAGTCAGTTCTCATCAAGCAACGGCAACTGAATCTCTTAACCCGAAGTGTGGTGGTGGTATAAGGTGGTAATATCGGGATCTCGACCAGTGCATCACGAACTGTGCAACACCTTGCTGCTTCTGTCAGTTTTTTATAGTTCTGTGTTTAGGTTTAAGTGTAATATTGCTAGAATATTAGTGTTGTGAAGATCTATTTTTCGGTAACTATTTAGTTAATTTCATAAATATGGCTTAATTTCGTTCATACATATTATTTAATATTTAAATATATACTTGCTTTGATTAGTCTTTAAAATTAATTCTTTGCTAGTTTAAAGCAGGGATCCCACTGTGCGACTAGGCGATTGCGAATGAGCTGCAACGGCTTTTTTTTGTCTATGTCCAAAAGTCGCCGTTTTCGGGGCCGAATCAATGTGATTTTGTAAGCAAATACAGCGAAGAACGCAATAGCCGTGCGACAGTTATGCGAGTAGAGTATCCTGCAATAACCTCAAATGTGAGGCGACAATAGCGCAAGTCTGAAGAAAATTTGACTGCGATAAGAACGAATTATGCGAAAGGCTATTTTGTCAACTGCGATAGCGCTGCAATAATGGTGCGCATGCAAGACTGCTGGTGCAATAAGACTGAATGTTATGCGAACATGTCGAATGATGGACGGTTGTCGCACATACGTTCCCCTGTTAAAAAGGTACACATAGGGAACACACACAGGTTAACATACGGGAACATAGACAGGTAAGCACATATGAACACTCGCACTGTACTCCAATGTTTATATAAATTATATATATATATATATATATATATATATATATATATATACACCATACACAATTACATCACATAAACACATACAGTACATACGTGTACTTAAAAACACACGCACACGCATACACACACTACACAAGTGCCTATGTGCTTCCCTCTAATCCACACACACTCGCAATTACATTCATACACACTCAATATAATAAAACCCACACACACACGCAAAGAGATGGATAGATATTGACATTAAAAGGATAGAAACTGACACCTCCACCCCCCCAAACGCACACACAAAACAAAAACACACAATGGTAAACAAAGGAAGCAGGAAAAGATAACTCCAGATAACACACACACACACACTTAAGTGCTTCCATGTCTCACTCCCTAGACTGGAACAGGACCTCACGGGCCTCACCTTGTTCAGCGATAGAGTGTAAAGGCTATTATTAGCCTATGCCCGAGAGGGAGTAGTTGGAATATAGAAAAAAAAAAAAAAAAAACACACACACGGAAGTACCGATAAATGGTATTGTGTACACACCCCTGGTCATTTGGTTCCAGCCACAGACCTGACGAAAAGTAAGCTACAATATTTTTCCTTTTATTCTCCATTTGTAGCAGTTTCTTGAGTTTTAACACCTTATTAGCGGCCTAGGCGGTTTATTTATATGTACCGCCCAGCGTGGTGTTTTTAGCCAAAATAGGGCTGTTTAAGTGATCATTTTCATGCCTAAATAAGACCCAGAACGTAAAACTAGTATCTATCCCTGAAAGGGCATAAACAGAGCTTTCGAATGACACCATAACGATCCTTTTATGATGGCTAGTTTTCTTGCAACAACCGTGCAATGAGCGTGCAAAAAGCATGTAATTAGGCACTTTCCCCATACAATTCCGTATATAGCGAGAGGGAGGGAGGAGGTGGGATTCGTGTCGGTAGGTTCGCCGTGATGGTCTGGAGCAGTCATACGCTCGCTACTCTCCTGCCACCACTTGTCTCTCTCTCTCTCAGCAACATTAAGTGCTGAAATTGCCACACGACCTATGTCGAGCGCCGCCACATAGTCCAGCTTTATTTAACTCGACTTATGTTGCGCGCCGACAGTTAAGGGTTAAGTTAGTGACTTGCCCTAATGTCCGATGTCCGTGACTTTGCGCCAGGTGCCTGGTCATTAGTTTCCCAATGTTTCGTATATTTTCAGTAGATTTAAAGATAAATTTATGATGAAAGCCGGTGAGTTAAGCAGGCGGGTTGAACAAACATGGCGACCGAGTGAAACTTGGGAAGCAGGCTGGTTGTCCCTTGCGGCAATTATCTGAATAATACATTAATTAAAATAAATACCTGATAATTGCAGGCTTAAGGTTCAAGAAAGTCTTAATATTTAAGTGTTTTGTATTTAATTAGGTCAGATTATACACTTAGCACCCGTAAACTGGGGTAATTTCGGACTGCGGTCATAGCTTTCGGCGATTTAATAAGTAATTCTATAATGGAAACGCTTTTTATTGTTTTAGTTGTGGGGACCGTTTAGAGAAATGGCAAAGGAAGGGCATGTAAAAGTCCTAGGGAACTGACATGAGTATATGTACACTCAAAACATATTATATATATGACTAAAATATGTAATTTTTCGCTACCCTGCAAAACTTCTATCACCCAGAAGAAATTTGTTTGTATGAATAATGTGACTGATATCATTTTGTAGTAACATTACCAGAGACAATATCCACCAAAGGAAATGTGTTACTCTTGTATAACGCTCTAGCTAGAACACTATCATTTAACCGATTGTGTTAAAACAATAGTTTGTTATTATTTGCCCTATGAAAATAATTCCTAATACTTGTCCATTAAAATGTTGGTGAAAGATCAAATAACCATTCTCTGAGTCCAACAACCCATAGAAATATGATAATATGCTAACCGATTTAAGTATTTCGGATAATTCTGGATATATAATATATATAAATTAGGAGAGGCTTATATCTTGTCCAAACAAAATGTTATCTGCCGAAAGAAACGCCAACAAATACGTAATACCTATAAAAATGCTCCAATTCATAAACATTTATATGCAGTGATATAGTATACATACCTATATATTTTCACTAGGCCTAGTTAATTTTAGAGTTATTGATTTGACAGCATTGGTTATGTTTCCTGTTCAATATTTTCTAAGGGAGAGTTCAATGCCTAACGAGAACAGATCCAAAAAGAATATATGTTAAACATCGTATATAAACCCCTCCTATACTGATTATACAGGCCTAAAAGTATTGACTGTGCATTTTCCACTAAAACATCGGACAGGAATAAGCGGCAATAATAAAATATTCATATAAAATACTAAGAGCCGAAAAATGAATAAAATAAGGCCACGAACGTACAGTACGTCCGAAGTTCTCCTCAGTTTGTCCGGAGTTATCCCAGCTTTCTTGGCAATCATTTTTCATAATAAATCACTATGTCCGAAGTTATCAATACATGTCAGAAGTTTTCCATTTTCAAGAATACTTCGAACATCATTTAGGATAAGGATAGCTCTCTTATTATGGGGGATAATTTAAAGAGGCTTCCTGGATTATGGTGCACTATCACCATACATCACTTGACCTAGTTAAATCTCTAATGTGTTTACACTCAGGAGAAATTGTTAAAAAAAAATAGAAAAATTTCCGAAGTTACCACAGTTTACGGCACCAAACAAGATAATAGACCTAGCCCTATGATATTTTTGTCACCATTAGAATACTATAATATTACATAACGGGGCATATTCATTGTTTTTTCACAAGTTAATTAGGAATATTCACAAAAGTAGGTTAGGGCTACTTCATCCACAATATCACTCCTTCGGAACTTGTCTCGTGACAATCTAGTGGCGATCGAAGTTATCTGGTAGACTATCGCGTTTATTGCGCTACTGTCTCGCTGTAATCGCCCGGTCATACCAAAAACAGCGTTGCCAATAATGACTGATCGCTGAAATTGCAATGAAGGATGCAATGACATCGTAATTAATCTATATTGTCGCAATGATTTTGCACAATTCTCGCACAATATTCGCAATTATCGTTTGATGGTCGACCAATTCGCACACCTTTTCCATGAGATGCGACAAACGAGACCATGGTGCGAATACTGAGATTCTACCGAGATAAGGTGAGAATGAAGTGAGACCATGCTCGATTATGTCGCAGCAGTCGTCCATTCGCAGCCGGATTTTAAACTTTTCAAAATTTAACGGCGACCCTAGTGACTTCTGGGGTACTCGTGGGGGGGGGGGGTTGTTAGACTATTGTGAGAATATTGCGATTGATTGAGACTTTATGGTCAATTAATGCGAATACTGGACATAGAAGAAAAAAAAAAATCTCAAGCTGTCTCATCGCATTCGAAGTCGCACAGTGGGATCCCACCTTAACAGTGTTCCCCTAGTCTATCCTCATAGCTTCATTAAGGTCATTTTACCATATAATAACTTGGCGGTTGACAAGTGAGGGACGTAACATATGGGGGCCTGTCCGGGATCTCTTCTTCACACACTGTATTGTAGAATATTGACTTAATTGACACTACTATCCGTCGTATGTGCATACAAATTTCTCGGGTAAAGTTTTCTTAATTAGTTGGTCATTAAATATATTTCTTTCCCGAAAATGGTATAGGAATATTCTCTGCTATTCTGCAGAACAACTACTCCTCGATTACGGGATTCCTGTCTCGTGGATTTTTTTTTTTTTTTTGCACTTACCTTAGTGATGTGCGGATAAGGGCTACTTTTCTTATTTTGTCAATTTGATTTTCACTCTCCTATAACATTATCAGTTATTTTTGTACAGCAAGTCCAGGACAGTTTGTTTACATTCTAGCCTCCTTGGAGGCTCCTCTCCGATGTTTAGTAGCCAATCAGAGTGGACCTTGACCTACAAGAAGTCGGTACATTTTTAATGGTACTTTCCTGTTATCGACAGCCAAAGTTGAAGATTGCAGAGTAAACGCCATAGACTTTATCCCATAAATTTTGTATAGTTTAAATATCTAATCAGCGGGGGTGTGGGGGCAGTAGCCCCCACCCATAATACTAGGATAGGTTAGGTAAGGTGTTAGGTTAGGCTAATGTCTTTTCAAAGTTGACAAAATAAAGTAAACTCCTAGATTGTTGGGGTATCTGAATAATTACAATTAACAATGCAAATGCTAATAAAAAGTGCTTTCCGCACTTTCTAACAATACAATACACACTTACAATGCATTAAAATACATAAAGAAAATACAGAAAACGTAGAATAACAGGAGTAGTAGTTATGCAGAATTACCGTTAAAATACTGAATTTATTCAACCTTACCTCACAACAACTTTAATTTTGTTTATAACCTACTCTCTTGGAGAATCTCTGGTAGGATGATATTCTAGTTAATTGGTTGGAACCTTTTGTCAGTGTTGTCTGATTTTGATAATACCTTTGTTGCCAACCCTTGCGTGGATGCTTTGTCTGCCAACCCACGCAAAAATTATCTTAAATTCATCGCTACCCCACTTTAAGCACAGTTTAAATCAGACTTAACCAAAGCTAAAATTAAGAATTTGATTTTGAAGCATATGAATGTAGATTACGATGATTCTCATTCATTCACTTCTGACAATGGAGATGGGAAAACCCTCTTAGAACTAGAAAAACATAGAATTGAAACACTAAATCTAGCCTCCCAGGAGAAAGCGCTAGAGCGACAAGAGAAAGAGCTAGAGACAGGAGAAAGATCTAGAGAGAGGAGAATGGGCGTTAAAGACAACATGAGCTGCAGATACTTGAAATAAATAGACAATGTGCTAGTGCAGGAGCATCTGATCACTTTGATCTGAGCAAATGTACAAACTAATACCCTCTTTGTCTGAATCTAATCGTGATGGTTTCTTTCGTGAGTTTGAGTCCGTTGCTACACATTTTAAGTGGCTTAATCAACATTGGATCTGGTTAGTTAAACACAAACTAACTGGAAAGGCTGTGAAAGTTTGTGAGGGATTACAAACTGACACAACCTATACTGAATTGAAAGAAGCCATCCTAGTCTCTTACTCAATCATCACTGAGGGTTACAGACAGGCGTTTCGGTATCTGTCAAAGCTAAATCATGAGACCTTTGCAGAGTTCGCCTCGGAAAAATTAAGATAATTTAAAAAGTGGATAAAATCGGCTGATAACACTTTCGATGGGTTGGTAAATCTTGTGGTATTTGAGGAATTTAAGAGAAAGGTTCCATACCAGGTTATGCTGCATCTGATAGATAAGGAGGAAAATTATTTTGTAAAAGCAGCAAGGTTAGCAGATGTGTTTGCACTAGTTCACCGCCACACTCTAGGGGATAGAACAAAAGTTGCTTCTGCCTCTGTACAGTCATCTTCAGGATCTGGATATAAGCCTTATGAGCAGCGCCAAATGGCTACTCCTAGTAACATTTCCTGATGTAGATTTTGTAAGAAGGAAGATCATGACATCAAGGAATGCCGCGATCCTAGGTGTAGAGTTGCCAAGCAAAATACTTTCACAAAGCCAGTAGCTTCGGTTAATGTATCAAATACCCCTAGTGACTTGTTTAAGCCTTTCAGATCCCATGGTTCAGTATTTGTCCATCCCCAGTCTGAAAAGCATCCAGTTCGAATTGTCAGGGACACTTGTTGCGCGCAAACAGTCACAACTGATAATCTTCTACCTGATATTCGGAAATGCTTCACCGTGGAGAAGGTCCATCTTGATGTAATAAAATCCAGAACACCTGTCCAATTAGCAAAGATTTACCTAGATAGCGACTCTGTTAAAGGCTCAGTCACTGTGGGCATAACTGACACTCTTCTTCCCATTCCTGATGCAGACATTCTTCTTGGAAATTATTTTGCAGGAAGTTTGGTAGTTCCTAGGCTGAAGGTTCAGGATTCTCCCTCTATTCAAAATCTTACCAAAGATCTTCAAATGGAACAACCTAATCTTTTCCCGGCGTGTGTTACTCGTGCTCAGACTCGGCAGAGTGAGAACACAGATGGTTGACCCTCCACAGAATAAACCTCCCACTTTTAGCATAGTATCTGATCTAATGTCACCTGACCTACTGGTAAAGTTGCAACATAAAAGATCCTACTATTTCAAAACTTCATGAGTTAGCTGTAGACAAGGAAGACTTAATTATATCCCCTGCCTATTATTATCAAGGCAACATTTTGATGAGATACTATAGACCTCCTGAACTTTCTGCCGAGGACACCTGGGCTGAAAGTCGCAAAGTTGTATTGCCTTCTTCATTCAGAGACAAAGTCCTAGAGGTCGCTCATGAAGGGTTTAGTGGACATATGGGTATAAAGAAAACTTACCTTAAGCTTCTCAATTCATTTTTTTTTTTTGGCCAGGGATGAAGAAAGATGCAACAAGATTTGTAAATTCTTGTCACATTTGTCAAATTACTGGAAAGCCAAATCAAACTATACCCCCCCTTTCCCTTGCAGCCAATTCAGGTTCCTTCAGAGCCCTTCAAGAAAATCATCATAGACTGTGTTGGTCCCTTACCCAAAACAAAAAAAGATAACCAATACATTTTGACTGTTCTCTGTTCTACTAAAAGATATCCTGAGGCTTTCCCGTTAAAGAACCTCTCTGCAAAAAATATTTCTAACTATGTTTAATATTTTTGGTATTCCTCAGGAAGTGCAGAGTGACCGAGGAAAAAACTTCACCAGCGATCTCTTTGCACAGGTTCTCAAAGAATTAGGAATCAAACCCTCTATCCTCCGCCTACCATCCAGAATCCCAGGGCGCTTTGAAGCGGTGGCACCAAACCCTCAAATCAATGCTCCGAAAGTACTGTCAGAAGAACACAGAATCTTGGGATACAGGTTTGAACTTTCTGCTATTTGCTACTAGAAAAACTCTTCATTAATCTCTGGGCTGTTTCCCATTTCAGCTAGTTTTGGGGAGGCAAGCAAGAAGACCATTAACTCTAGTGAAGGAGAAGCTACTAAACCCTTCTGATCCTCCCATTCCTGTAGCCACCTACTTGCAAAATAGTAAGGACACTTTGAGTAGAGTAAGACTATTTGCTAAACAAAATCTCTCTAAAGCCCTAACTAAGATGGAACTTCAATATAACAAAAATGCTAAATACAGAGAGTTTAAGGAAGGTGATAAAGTCCTAGCCTATTTTCCCATTTATAGTTCTCCCATGTCTGCAAAATATCACTGCCCATATGAAGTTAAAAAGAGTAAACAAAACTAATTATATCATAATTACCCCTCATCGTAGAAAGTCTACCCAATTGATACGTGTAAATTTGCTGAGAGCCTATGTAAGCAATGATCCTGCATATCTCTCTAAAAACCTCCCATGTGCATCCATAAATGTAGTAGATATTGTTACTTCTGATTTGCATGGGATAACAACTCCATGTAGCATGTCCTCTAACTCTAATATACTGGCTGATCTACCTAATTTCCTAGGACATCTGACCTGTGACCAAGTATAAGATGTCCCCACCTTGTTTGAAAGTCATCCAGATGTGTTCTCGGATGTACCTGGACAATGTAATATTTTGCAACACTATGTCGACCTAATGCCTAACACCCATCCTATTCGCCAGGCACCATACAGACTCCATCCACAGAAGAAACTGCAGATGAGCGAAGAAGTAGACTACTTGCTGCAGAATGGTTTGGCAGTCTACAGCTGTTCCCTGTGGGCTTCCCCTCGTTTACTGGTGCCAAAGGAGGGGGGACAACTTCGCCTTTGCACAGATTACCGAAGAGTTAATGCTGTAACAATACCAGATTCCTATCCCATTCCTAGGATTGATGACTTGATAGAAAGTGTGGGCAAATATAAATTCCTTTCAAAAATTGATTTGCTTAAAGGATGTCCGATTAAATTGTCTGAAATCTCAATTAATGTGCATTCATCACGCCTTTTGGCCTTTACCAGTATCTTGTTATGCCTTTTGGATTAAGAAATAGCCCTGCTACCTTTCAACGGGTAATTAACTTTCTTTTTAAAGATCTTGAAGGTGTTCATGTTTACTTAGACGACATTCTAATCCTAGCAGACACTTGGCCTCAACACCTACAGAGATTGTCGGCTGTCTTGCAGAAGTTGGAGACAGCCCACCTGACTATAAAGTTAGCCAAGACCTCTCTCAGGAGGGCCATAGTGACTTACCTTGGTCATATCATTGGTAATGGTAAAGTCTGCCCGAAGGAAGAAAACCTCCGCGCCATCCTGGACTACCCTGCTCCATCCAACCGCAAGGCCCTTATGCGCTTTTTGGGCAGGCGGGCTTCTACAGGAGGTACTGCCCGAACTTTGCCATGGTTGCTGTTCCATTAACTCTTCTCACCAGTGGGAAAGTAGCCTTCCAGTGGACAGGGGAATGCCAGACCTCATTCACTCAGTTGAAGCAGTTCCTGGCCTGTAACCCTGTCCTCGCTGCCCCAGACTTCAGACTTCCCTTCGTTCTTCAAACAGATGCCAGCGACCTTGCTACTGGGTCTGTACTTCTAAAAGAGGACGAATGAGATGTCTTGCATCCTGTAGAGTATCAATCCACCAAGTTGAATAAACACCAAATCTCCTATAGCACCATAGAAAAAGAACTCTTGCATAATAACTGCTCTTAAGAAGTTTGAGAGCTACCTATATGGTAGTCTTTCCTTGAAGATCTTCACGGACTATAACCCTTTGACCTTTCTTGAGAGGAACAATATCCCTAACCAACGACTCTTCCGATGGTCTTTGTATTTACAACCATACAATGTGACTATCCACCACATCAAGGGCTGTGACAACACCAGTGCTGATGCCTTGTCCAGAATTTGCTTACCACAATCCTAGGCAGGGACATCGTTGATGATCTACAAAGCCGAATCTCCCTGATATTCGCCTTCTTGAAGGGGGAGATATAATGTCCCAGCCCTTTATAGACATTTCTCAACCTAAAATAAGTTCAACTATTGATGCACGGTATAAAGTCTAGACATTCATCTACGTAAATGTATATAATCTATTGATACGGCCTGTACATAAATTTACCTGACAGAAGTAAGTGTTCTTAAGATTCAAGAGACCATTATGTTATAAGGACTATATTAATTTGGGAGTTTGTGGGATTTTCACCTTTATAAAAGAGTCTGCTCTATCATTCGAACCAATTAACAGCTCACGGTAATTTTTGCTTCACCACCCATCTCTTTCGAATCACTTCGCTTGATCAGAGAATCATTTGAATAATTTGAATTTCATCAGAGGTTACTTGTGCAGCTTTTAACATTTGGAAGTCAGTTCTCATCAAGCAACGGCAACTGAATCTCTTAACCTGAAGTGTGGTGGTGGTATAAGTTGGTAATATTGGGATCTCAACCAGTGCATCATGAACTGTGTAACACCTCGCTGCTTTTGTCAGGTTTTTATAGTTCTGTGTTTAGGTTTAAGTGTAATCTTGCTAGAATATTAGTGTTGTGAAGAAGACTAATTTTTCGTTAACTATTTACTTACCCCTTAATTATCGGCTCCCAACTTAAGTCCGTTAGAGAACCAAGGCCTAAAGAGCGGGTCCCGATTTAAGTCCAATGCGAAATTTGAGCACAATCGTCTCAGAGAGCGAGTCCATGCGGTGGGAGGAGCGCGGGCGGGCTCTGACCGCTCAGCGTGGACATAGTCCCGCCTCTAACACCACCACCACATGTCTACACCTCCCTGGTCCCACAATACAGGGTAAAAACTCAGGAAATTACTGTATTTTAGTGTTTTTCCCTTCGTATTGCAACATCGTTGGAAGAGAACC
>JBAKBP010032169.1:0-23513 GCA_037953745.1 Lithodes maja
ATTATGCCCCCCCTGGCTATCGTACGGCTGGCACCAACCCTCACGGCGCAGCCCCTTCTGCGCATGACGTCATCATACCACCACCACCTCAAGTCTCACCAACACCTCAAGTCCCTTCCTACCCTGCCCAGCCACGCCCCGCCCCGCCCCGCCGGGCTGCCCCTACGCGGCCCCAGGCCGCTTTACACATGCCGGGACACGCCCTACGCAAATTCTGGGCTGATTGGGAGGTCTACAAGCGGCTCGTCCTTCTACCACCTCATGAGGCTACCATCGAGCTCTACCAGACGTGCGACCCTGCCCTTCAGAGCGCCATATTTGCTCACAATCAGGCGTTCTCCTCATTGCCAGAAATCGACCTAGCAACTCTCATCACACAACTCGTCCACCGACAACGGAACCGCGCAGCCGCTCGCCACCACTTCCGGTCTCTTCTCCAACAACCTACTGAACAGATCCGGGACTACGTCACGCGTATTACGGAGGCCACTTTGGACTGTGGCTTTACCTGCCCCTGTTGCCACACTGATGTCTCTGACGAACACATACGGGACCAAGTGACTATCGGGATTAGTGATTCGTCCCTTCAGCAAGATGTTTTAACTAAGGACCGCACCCTACCTACCTTACAAGATGTTATCAACTACTGTGTGGGGTTCGAATCTGCGGCACTCGATCAGACGGCAATGCAACCGGGGGTACATGCTGTGAAATCACCATACCAGCGTCTCAAGAGTACTTACCCATGCCCCGCCCCTATCCAGCCCCCCGCCCAACCTACTCAGGCCCCGTCGCACGCCCCACCACCTCCCCACGTCGGCCCCACTTCATCTCCCACACGTTGCTCCGGGTGTGGCCTATCTTCACATTCACAAGCCCAACGATCTTCGAAGTGTCCTGCATGGGGCAAGACCTGCACGGCGTGTAATAAACCTAACCACTTTGCCAAGGTTTGTAAATCCACCTCTTCCCAGTGCAGTGGGTGCGGCCTATCCACACACTCTCGAGCCGAACGCCCATCCAAATGCCCTGCTTGGGGCAAGACCTGCCCGTCATGCAACAAACTCAACCATTACTCCACAGTTTGTCACTCCACGCCCTCACCTTCATCCGCGGCTGTTATCATTGGTACTATCAAACAGGCTGTTAACAAACCACCACCCGCCCGGCTCCCCTCCTTGCCCATTACCATTTCTACTGCCATGTCGCCCCACTCTCACCCCACCAGTGTCATGGCCCACCCTGACACGGGCGCCCAAGTATCTGTGGCTGGTTTGCAATTACTACGGGCACTGGGCCTCCACCGCCACCACCTACAGCCTACACACCAACGGATCACGGCCGTGGGGGGTCACACTCTCCAGGTCCTGGGTTATATGCCGACTACCATTACCGCCACCGACGTTGCCGGCACCCCCTACACTACTTCTGATGATATTTTTATTATTCAGGCACAGTCACCGTTATTTATTAGCATTTCAGCTTGTAGGGCACTACATATCATCCCTCCCGACTTCCCCACACCTACCCCCTGCATGGCCGCCCACACAGCCCAACCACCACCCACCTTGACCAGGACCCCTCCACCACACCGGCCCACTTCCCTCCCCTTCCCACCTAACGACCTGCACCTGTCTGACCTTCGTGACTGGTTCTTGTCACAGTTTGCATCTTCAGCATTTAACACCACCAGCGGCCCACTCCCCACGATGTCTGGCCCTCCCATGCACATCCATATCAAGCCTGGCGCATCTCCACGTGCCGTGCACACCCCTGCCCCTATACCACATCATTGGAAGGCCCAGGTCAAAGCAGATCTCGACAGGGACGTCGCACTGGGCATTATTGAGCCTGTCCCCATCGGTACCCCTACTACCTGGTGTTCTAGGATGGTGGTGGTCGCCAAGAAAACTGGACAACCCCGCCGTACAGTTGACCTGCAGGCACTCAACCACGCCTGCCTTCGGGAGACACATCACACCCCGAGCCCATTCAACTTGGCCCAATCCATCCCTGCAGGCACTCGTAAGACGGTCCTCGACGCCTGGAATGGATACCATGCTGTTCTACTCGACGAATCCAGCAGGGAGGCTACGACTTTTATCACAGAATTTGGGCGTTACAGGTATATCAGGGCCCCTCAAGGTTACTTGGCAGCTGGCGACGCCTATACCCGACGCTTCGACGCAATCATACAGGCTGTCCCTCGTAAGGTGAAGTGTGTCGACGACTCCCTTTTGTGGGACTCTTCAGTCGAGGAGGCATTTTGGCACACTTTTGATTACCTGGCCCTCTGTGCAACCAACGGTGTCACTTTCAACCCTGACAAGTTTACCTTCGCCGCCCCTTCAGTTGACTTCGCCGGACTCACCATCACAGACACTGGAATTAAGCCATGCACGTCCATGATTAAGGCCATCCGTGACTTTCCCACGCCCACAGACATCACGGGAGCCCGGTCGTGGTTTGGTCTCGTTGAACAGGTCGCCTGGGCCTTCAGCATCAAACCGGAAATGGCGCCCTTCCGGGAACTTGTGCAGTCCAAAACCCCCTTCCACTGGGATGAGGCACTCGACCGTACCTTTGCCACATCTAAGGACCACATCACACACCTGGTGGAGGAAGGGGTCTGCTCCTTCGAGATCGGCAGACCCACGTGCCTCGCCACAGACTGGAGCAAAACCGGCCTTGGCTTCCTCCTACTCCAACAACATTGTTCCTGCCCCACCGCATCTGCCCCCACCTGTTGCAAGGTCGGTTGGAAACTTATCTTCGCCGGCTCCCGTTTTACCACACCTGCGGAGTCCCACTACGCACCCGTCGAAGGCGAGGCTTTAGCAGTGGCTGACGCCCTTGACAGATGCAGAATGTTTGTCCTGGGCTGCCCTGACCTCGTCGTCGTCGTGGACCACAGACCTCTACTGCACATCCTTAACGACCGGTCCCTTGACAACATACCAAACCCTCGCCTGTTCAAGATTAAGGAACGTACCCTACGATACCAGTTCATCATTCAACATACGCCTGGCAAATGGCACCGCGGCCCTGACGCTGTTTCCCGCTACCCGACCAGGCCCTCCGCGGACGCCCATGATGTGCATAGTGCGGCCGCCAGCGAGCTCGATATCCACTCAGTTGCCTTGGCCTCCCTCACCATGCTCGCCGCCATACCTGACCCAGTTGTATCATGGTCTGACCTTAAATCTGCCGGCCAACAAGACAGCGAGTATACCTCCCTTCTTCAGACCATCCCCGAGGGCTTCCCGGACTCCAGAGAGGCGACCGCCCCACCACTACGACAGTTCTGGGGTGTTAGAGACCGCCTCACTTCCGTCGACGGGGTAGCCCTCATGGATCAACGACCAGTCATCCCCCATCATCTTCGGTCCAGAGTTCTCGAGGCCCTTCACTCAGCTCATCAGGGTATGACTGGCATGAAGGCCCGTGCACGTGCGAGTGTTTACTGGCCAGGTATTGACAAGGCCCTACGCAACTGCCTGGATACCTGCCACTACTGCCGCGCCCACGCCCCGTCCCAGCCGAAAGAGCCACTCATGTCATCTGACCCACCCCAATGGCCATACGACCAGGTAGCCGCCGATTTTTTTCAGCACCAGGGCAAACACTACCTGGTCTACGTCGATCGCTTCTCCAGCAATGTCCACATCTTCTACCTGCCACCAGGTAAATGTGATGCTCACCACCTCATCTCGGCGTGCCGTACCCTCTTCACCCACTACGGAGCACCCCGGGTACTGGCGAGCGATGGTGGGCCCCAGTTCACAGCCGGGGACTTCCAAGAATTCCTGGCACATTGGGGTGTGTCACAGCGGGTCAGCTCTGCGTTCTACCCTCAGTCTAATGGCCGCGCCGAGCTGGCTGTTAAAGCAGCCCGCCGCATCATCGCGGACTGTACATCCCCCACTGGCTCTCTCGACAACAACGCCGCAGCCCGCGCCCTCCTCCAATACAGGAACACACCCCTCTCGACCATTGACAAGTCACCAGCTCAACTTCTCTTCGGCAGGACCCTACGGGACCACGTCCCCTGCAATCCTGCACTTCTCCACCTCCACCCCCACTGGCTTCTCTCGGCCGAAGCTCGTGAGGCAGCCCTTTTTCACCGTAACGCTGCCCTAGCCACATACTATAATGCTTCAGCCCGGCCTTTATCACCACTCCACGTCGGTGACCGGGTCTCCGTCCAGAACCAGGGGGGCAACAACCCGACACGGTGGAACAAGACTGGCACTGTAGTGGAGGTGCATCCACACCGCCAGTATACCATCCGGGTGGATGGGTCGGGGCGAGCCACGCTCCGCAACCGCCGCTTCCTACGACAGCTTCGTCTACCGCCCTCCACTCAACCTACACCGCCCGACTCCACCATCGCCTCGTCGGACGCCAATAGGGGGGGGGGAGATATAATAATAATGTATACACCACTATTGTCCAACACCATATGGCACCACAGACACTTTAGACTTGCGGGCGCCTCTGGCACCCAGGCCTGTGGAGGCAGCAAGTCCTTCAGTTCACACCAGACTCTTACATAACCAACCAGCGTCTCGGCGCTCCTGTACTCAACCCTAGCCAATAAAGGATTGAAGAGTACTGGTGTTATATCTTCATTCATCTTTATTATAGTAGCATGTGTAAAGGATCTGCCTCATTTGCACCAGAGTGCAATTTTTTTTTCCTATAAGAGAGAGAGAGAGAGAGAGATTGGCTGTGTAAGGGATCTGCCTCTCTCGTAACAGAGTCGTAGATATGTGAAATAGGCTACCTAGTGCTAGTGGGATCAAGAACAATAGATAATTTCAAGATAAAATCAGATTGTCATATGGACGAAATGGGTTGGATGTGAAAGGGATCTGCCTTTTGTGGGCCACTTGTCTCTCTGCAGATTCCCATGTTCATCTTAGTTGCATGTGTAAGAGATTTTTTCTGCCTCATTTGTACCGGTGTGCAAGCAAACGAGCGACAGAAAGAGACTGGGTGTGTAAGGGATCAGCCTCTATTCGTTTAGTAACAGAGTTGTAGATATGTGGAATAGGCTACCGAGTCCTATAGTGGGATCAAGAACAATAAAGTTCAACATAAAATTAGATAGGACGAGATGGGTTGGGTGTGAAAGGCTGCCATGGGCGTGTCTGGCCACCATTTTGGATATCATATCAAAAGTTACCCAATACAAAAATGCACCTTGTGTCAAAGTTTGGTCCCGATCCGACAAGCGGTTCCGGAGTTATTGCGTAATAACCGGACTATTTATATTTTTATGGAAGTGTGCAATACTACTTGAACCCCAGATAACGTTTCTTGCTGTTTGAGGGAGGAGGAAAGGTAAGTCACACCACACCAAAAATTGTCAAAACTTTGAAGGTCTAGAACTTTGTTATTAAACAAAGCATTAAATTTGGCAAAGGGAGGAATTGTTAAAAACCTTAGCCAATATATACTCTGTTATTCACCAAAAATAAATTTGAATTATCATTATTTTTTGGTAGGGTAGGTATGTATAGGTAGGTTGGCTAAATAATTGGTGGAATTCGTAGGGACTCGAACTGTTTTGAGAGAGTTAAATAAAATAAAAATAATAGATCTGAATAATAAATCGACTATGTTATTAAGCAAAACTGGGGGATGCGTGGAAGCCTTATAGACTGTAGGCGGTAAACTTTGTGTGGGTAGCGAATACGGTTTTAAAGTCATTGAAGAATAGACAGTTTTCAATGCTGCGGCCAAACTATTCCACCCATTTATATTCTTTTGGTATCAAAACGTTCGGAATCGCGAGCCTCATCCAACTATGCAAACATGGCTTTGATCATCGGCGTAGTTTTCAAGATGTGGAATTTTAAGTGGAATTCGATGTTTTTCAAGATTGCTGGAAAAAACTCACGTGCAAAAGCAAAACCTTCTCTATAACATTTGCGGAGCATTAGTAGTGGAGTCCATATGCCAAAGCCCAATCGTTTCCTATGAGTGGGAGAGACGGTATTTAGGCGTCAAATATTTCGGGAAATTGGCTGCCACGGACCTGTTTGGCCGCCATGCCGGATGTTTAGTATATCAAAAGTTGCCCAATACAAAAACGCACCTCTTGTGAAAGTTAGATCCTGATCCAAAAAGCGGTTCTGGAGTTATTGCGTCGAAACCGGCGTGTAAGAAGAATTTGGATGAATAAGTGGGTTTAATGATTACAATAGGGGTTCCCCGTAGGGGTCGAACCCCTAATAATAATAATAATACTTTATTTCAGACTCACACAGTAGGCTACAGAGGTGACCATACTCTGGGGTCCATATATACCTTACAGTAACATAAATATACATTATTTACTGTACATAGGCTACATAAACTAAAAATAAATTAAATAATACCCAGCTTGCTATAATGTAGTTCACAGCACTGCCTCAGCCTATATAACATGTTAATAATGTTATAAAATGTTATAATATGAAATGTGTTCTGGGTGTGGTGTCCTGAGTTCGAATCCCGGGAGGATCATATGTTTTCATTAATTCATTCTAGTGCATTGGGGTTTGTAACGGAGAGCTCTTTAATTTCCACCAGATTATACGCACATGGCTGGTGTAGCCTACACGTCAGGCGTACACGAGTCACGCACATGGGCTTATTACACCTTTAGTAAACAGAGGGTGGACAACTACACACATTCTGATTATTTTGTTTGTCTACTTTATTATTATTATTATTATTATTATCATCATCGTTGTTATTGTTGTTGTTGCTGATGTTGTTTATTTAATTTTGTTTATCGCTAGCCACCATCAAGATATATAATTATGCTAATGAAGTTTTTAGGAGACTGGTTATTTTGTGGGGTCTATTTATTTATATATTAATTCATTTTTTAGTTTCCTTGCTAGACCCCCTCAAACTTTTAACAACATCCATTAGATCCCCCTTCTAGATTAATTTGTACATTTTTCGGCAGACAAATTTCTTCAATGTCTTCAAAAATCACTATCGTTCGCCAGGAAAAAAAGTGACACTTAAATAGTACCGAAAGGTCTTAATATTGACAAATAAATGGGGTGAAAGGTCTTAAAATCGACAAACTAATGGGGCAAGCATCTTAGAATCTGAAAACCAATGGGGCTAAACACGAGGGAGAAGGGGAACTATAAAAACGGCCCATCTCCCCTTAAATATCAAATCTGCCACACGTAAATTGCTCCAAAATATTGCCAAAAAAGGCTCGTGTGATCCCCCCTTAACCCCTTCAGTACCGACTGTACCGGTGTTGTCCTTTTTACTTGATTCCGGCTACTATTAGACGATTGTATTCAGTTTAAGAAGGGCCTCCAGCAGTTAACAGGCTTCGAACTATCTGTCTTAACCCTTTGTACTACCACAGATTCTTTTTAAGGCGCTAGTGCTTGTACTGTATATTTGGGGGGCTACTTATTCATTAATTTATATATTTGTTAGTGACCTCGCTAGACCTCCATCAAGCGTAAAAAAAAAAAAAAAAAACCCTAGACCCCCTTTCAAGATACATTTGTAAATTTTTCGATAGAAAAATATCCCAGCCGAAGGCCGGTCCCTTAAAAAAATTACAGGCTCGCTATCGCTCGCCAGAAAAAATTTGACACCTACAGTAAACGGCACGAAAGGTCTTAACCCATTGGCTGCGGCTATGTTTGGACTATTTAGGGGATATTCAGGTACTCCTGAATGATAAATCAAGCATCTGCATTAAATGAACTTTATTCTGCCGAAAACTAGGCGAAACTGGCTTCAAAATGAGACCAGAACGGGCCCCGTACGGGGTCTGGTTCACCCGCAGCGATGCCAGTGAAACGCGGGAATCCCGCTATTTGGTAGCACTCGCTCGCTTGGCTACACTGTTGTGAGAGAGAGAGAGAGAGACCTGCGCGAGAGACAGTCTACCTCAGTGAGCCGCTCGCTGCTCTGAGGGACGGAGGTGGGCCCCTCACGCTCCCGCCCACTGACACTCGATTTTTACGGTTTTTACAGGCTTTTAAAGCCTGGAAATTGCTGTAACTTACCAGGACGTTCCAGAACATCACCCGCAGCGAAAGGGTTAATATTGACGAAGTAATGTGGCGAAAGGTCTCAAAATCGCCAAACTAGTGAAAAAACGTCTTGAAATTGCAAAACTAATGGGTCTAAACATGAGGGAGAAGGGGTCCATAAAAGCGAGTACCTCCCCCTTAAACTGCACCAAACCGTCTAAACATGAGGGAGAAGGGGTCCATAAAAGCGAGTACCTCCCCCTTAAACTGTACCAAACCGTCTAAACATGAGGGAGAAGGGGTCCATAAAAGCGAGTACCTCCCCCTTAAACTGTACCAAACCGTCTAAACATGAGGGAGAAGGGGTCCATAAAAGCAAGTACCTCCCCCTTAAACCGTCCAAACCGTCTAAACATGAGGGAGAAGGGGTCCATAAAAGCGAGTACCTCCCCCTTAAACCGTCCAAACAGAACTAGAATATAAAATGAAAAAGACGTCGCCGGTACAGAAAGTAGTTAACCCCTTGAAGCTCTGACGCGTTTAGCAGTTTATTTTGGCTTATCATTAAACGACTTTATGCAGCTTAGGAAGGATCTGTGGTTATTAAAAGGGTAAATATTATCTCGATCAACCCTTTGACTTCCATATACCGTTACTAATCTGAATAAGATCGTCTAATAGTAGCCAGAAAACATAACAGAAACGCGTATTGGAGCTTGAAAGGGTTAATATCCGATACCAAAGCTCGTGTGACACCCCTTTAACCTCTTCAGTACCGGTGATGCATTAATTTTATAATTATATTCTAGCTATATATACACGATTTTATACAGCTTAGGAAGAAGTGAGGAAGTATATGAATGAAGGCGGTGCTGGTTGGGAGGAGGGGCGTCGACTGACTGGGGACAGAGGTGCATGGGGGCGGTTCGTTCGTGGCCACCCCTTCGGGAATCACGGCGTCAGGCAATAGATAGATAGGAAGGATCTGTGGTAGCCAAATGGATTAAATGTGCTAGTTTGAAGCCTTATAATGGCTAAGGGTCCTTCCTAAGCTTAATAAACTCGCTCAATAGTAACCAAAATATCACTGAGAGGATGTTACCGGTACAGAAGGGGTTAATATTCGATACCTAAGCCATTAATAGGATCCCAAAAGTTTTGCCGATTTTTGTGATATATTAAACGATAATATTTGTCAGTTAGGGGAGGTTTGGGGTTTTTTCTGGACCCTCTTCGCCCTCATGTTTAGCCCCATTCGTGTTGAGATTTCATGCCGTTTAGGTATGAATATTTTCCTGGCGAGGTGTATTTTTTTCTTCCTGGCGAGCAATAGCGAGCCTGTGATTTAGGAGGAACAATTTTCTTGTAGGCTACAAAATTTATCTTGTGAGTTGTGTGTGGGTGTGTGGTGTGTGTGGGTGGGTGGTGTGTTTGTTTTTTATTTATTTTTTTATTTTTTTAAAGATTGATGGAGGTCTACGGAGAAAACTAAAAACCTCTCCTTAGAAGTTCTAGTGTGATACCCAAATGTGGTCACCAAAATGTCGCCCTGGTGAAAAGTTGTCCGATCCCGTGTATTATAAATATATAAGGGTCTGGGGTAGATTCGGCCTCTAAGCCATTTCGTCACTGGGATGATACCTAATTTACATAATCCATGTTAGTTATGGATAAGATATGGCAGATTATGTGTGGCTAGATGAGTTTACAATATATTCGTTTTAGTATAATCAATTTAGATATTTTATACTTTAGCTAATGTTACGAGTATAGATTTTTGCTCCTGTTTGGGCGCTGTCTCGAGTCGGCCACCCCAAGAAAAGAAAAAAATGGGGTATGCGCCTGCAGTAGATAGATAGATAGATAGATAGATATATAGATAGATCGATAGATTGATAGGAGTGGGAACGAAAATGTAATCATATTAATTTTGGTTCACATAGAGCAGATTATGCATTGTTAGATGAGTTTACACTATAGCAGCTTAGAGCCACTGTCACACGAGCGCTTTTTTCGGCAATTTTCGATGAGCAAGTTTTTTCTAGTAATATCTTTAGGCTTGTTCTCATTGGCAGCGGACACTAGGACTGAAGGTAGATGATATAAGGTGGCTGAATTATGATATAAGGTGGCTGAATTATGATATAAGGTGGCTGAATTATGATATAACTGAGATTTTAAATCTGCCATACTACAATTGCTGGTAAACATTGACGGAAAATACGCTCGTGTGACACCACCTTAAGGGGAGGCAGACCGTTTTTCTGGACCCCCTTCTCCCTAATGTTTAGCCCACTAGTTTTGAGATTATAAGACGTTCGGCCCATTAGTTTGGCAATTTTAACACCTTTCGCCCCCTTTTGTTGTCAATTTTAAGACCTTTCGTGCCATTTAGGTGTCGAATTTTCCTGGCGAGCGATAGCGAGCCTGCAATTTTAAGAGGAATTGGCCTTGGCCGGGACATTTTACTACCGAAAAATGTACAAATTTATCTTGTCTTGGGGTGTTTTTCTAAACTTGATGGAGGTGTAGGGAGGAAAAAAAAAAAAATATAATGAATAAATGAA
This sequence comes from Lithodes maja, assembly GCA_037953745.1. NCBI lineage: Eukaryota > Metazoa > Arthropoda > Malacostraca > Decapoda > Lithodidae > Lithodes > Lithodes maja. The sequence continues at coordinate 10,577 of JBAKBP010032169.1, forward strand.
TTAATAGACCAAACAAACGGTCTGCCTCCCCTTAAGTTTGGTTATGTTAAATTAGTCTAGCACTCTAGCCTATGATACGACGGGGGATCTGGGACCTGGGAATCTTTAGCTGGGGGCCCCAAATAGGCCTGGGTCTCTGGGTATATTTTCTCCTGGATGACCTAGATGTGTCTGAGTTTGTGTTTTGTTTTGTTTTCTGCTGTGTTGTGATGTATTGTCCATGTTCGGGCTCTGTCTCGAGTTGCACCCCCCTCCCCCCAAAAAAAAACAAAAAACAAAAAAACAAAACAAATATATATACGGTATATATTATACCGGGTATATATACAGTATATATATATATATATATATATATAGCGTGCTGCCCCTTCGACCGTCTCCTGCACCAAACCACCACCCAAAACGAGGGCGGCGCGCTCCTCGGTGCCGCGAACTCAACACAAGTAAGTAAGTATATATATATATATATATATATATATATATATATATATATATATATACCGGTATATATATATATATATATATATATATATATATATATATATATATATACATACATGATACGAGTTTTGATTCTTGTGTGTGACGAAATGATCCCGTGGGCGAATCCCCCTTATTTCCTCCCTGGGTACGTAGTGTTGACGGAGCCTTTGATGTTACCGCCCGGGGTATTATATTTACCATATGGAAACTTTGCCCCCCCCCCCCCCTCCCCCCATCCCCCTCCACTACCCTCCTTGCTGGGCCCCCGGAGTAGACCATACGGGGATAGTAATCTAGAGGCCCTACTACTACTACTACTATTATCTCCACAACTATCAGCTAGAGCACAACTATTAGACAATTATAATGTAAAACTTGAAAAACAAACAGAAACGGCACAGTAGAAGGACAAGAGAGAGAGAGAGAGAGAGAGAGAGAGATATTTGACTCTGTATAGCATGAGCATATATAATTAAATATATACAGGTACATATAGGCCCTACATGGTCTTAAACGGGCAAAGATGGTTATACGGTCTATAGCCTATACACCCTATAGGCCTACAGAGAGAGAGAGAGAGAGAGAGAGATAGTTACATACATTCACATAGATACACTGGCCACTCAGACCTTACGATCCAAACGAGGTGGTCAGGACTTAATTCTAGTAGGCCTAGTAGTAGTAGGGGGGAGAGAGAGATGGGAGTGCTAGAGAGAGAGAGAGAGAGATGGGAGTGTTAGAGAGAGAGAGAGAGGATTTAATTCTAGTAGTAGTAGCTAGTAGGGGAGAGAGAGAGAGAGAGATAGATATATATATAGAGAGAGCTAGAGGTAGGAGTGTTGAGGGGAATCTGTGAGGAATGTTCATACTAGCCTTTGATCTTTGCCGCGCCCTAACCGTCCTACAACCCCCCCCCCCCCCCCCCCCTTAACCACCACGACCACTAACCCCCCCCCCCCCCCCCTACGACCATGCCCATCTATAGGGAAGTACGACCACCCGGACACTCAGAGCACATAACTACGACATCACATCTTCTTATGACAATCGTATATTGGTCTAGTTATACCCTGTTCCAAATATAGGTATAGGCCATACATCGTGAGCCCTGCCCTCTGTAACTCATAAAGAGCTAGAGTAAATGGACCATACATTTTCACACCTACTCCCTGGCTGGCTCTTCCCAAATGGTAGAAATAATATGTTAATACTGACAAATGTATGTAGATGGCAATAATACTTAACATATCCCTTTGACTGGCATATCTTGACAACTGACATTGGGAGTTTTGGGCTATAAGGAAGTTGGAGCTGTAAACTTCGATATTTATCAGAATCATCAGTAAAAAATACGGTTGTAGTGCATATATAGATACATACAAATACATTAATCAAGCTTGGGGTCACTCGCGGATCCATGGTATTTCCTGACCTTGATAACACCTTATTGTGCAAGAAAACGGGGTATCATTGGACTGAACGAGGCACTCCAAGTAACTTTAAGGGAGTGGGATTATGGCTTTCCTGGACCCCTATTCTCCTCATGTTTAGCCCCGCTAGTTATGAGATTTTTAAGACGTTAGCCCCATTAGTTTGGCAATTTTAAGACCTTTCGCACCATTTAATTGTCAATTTTAGACCTCTCGTGTCATTTAGGTGTCTATTTGTTTTCCTTGCGAACGATAGCGAGCCTTTAATTTTTGAGAAATATGGCCTTCGGCAGGGATATTTGTCTACCGAAAAATGTACCAATTTATCTCGAAGGGGGATTTTCGGGGTGTTTTTTTTTTAAAGTTTGGTGAAGGTCTAGGGAGAAAACTAAACTAATGATAAATAAATCATTGCTAAACAAATAAATAACGATAGCTCTCTTAAACCTAAATAAGTATCAGACGATTTTATGCATATTAGGAAGGGTATGTGGGAAGTCAGAGGGTTGATTGAGATAGCCTTTATACCTTATAATTCACACAGATCCTTCCTAAGCTGTATACAATCGTCTAATAATAGCCAGAATAAACAGTCAAAATGCGTCATAATCTTCAAAGGGTTAAGTTGAGATAGTCTTTACCCTTATAATCCCCACAGATCCTTCCTAAGCTGCATAAAATGATTAAAATCGTCTAATGAGATAGTATTTACCGTCATAATTCCCACAGATCCTTCCTAAGCTGCATAAAATCGTCTAATGAGATAGTCTTCACCCTCATATTGCCCACAGATCCTTCCTAAACTGCATACAATCGTCTAAACATAGCCGGAATAAAGTTGAAATATAACCTTTACCCTCATAATGCCCACAGATCCTTCCTAAGCTGCATACAATCGTCTCCTGATCGCCAGAATAAATCGTGGCAATGCGTGAATTAAGGATGGGTTGTTTTCTAGACCGCTTTCTCTCTCATGTTTAGCCCCCTTCGTTTGCAGATTTTAAGGTGTTTGCCCCATTAGGGTGTCGATTTTAAGACCTTGTTACCAATTTCTTTGTCAATATTTAGACCTTTCGTGCTATTTAGGTGTCGATTTTTTTTCCAGGCGAACGATAGTGAGCCTGTAATTTTTGAGAAGGGGCATTTGTCTACCGAAAAAAGTACCAAATATTCTACAAGGGGGATGTAATGGATGTTGGTTTCAGTATGATGGAGGTCTAGGGAGGAAACTATAAAAAATAATAAATAAAATAAAAAATCTATCAAAAAGTGAACCATCTCCCCTTAACCCTCTCAAGCCCCAATACGCGTTTATGTTCTGTTCCTGGCTACTATTAGACGATTTTATTCAGATTAGTAACGGTATATGGAAGTCCAAGGGGTTGATTGAGATAGTATTTACCCTTTTAATACCCACAGATACTTCCTAAGCTGCATAAAATGGTCTAATGATAGCCAAAATAAACTGCTAAAACGCGTCAGAGCTTCAAAGGGTTAATTGGGTTGATGGCTGGATCGATCAGAAGGAAAGGGGTAAAGGCGGATTCACACACCACAGGCAAAACCGACAATGCTTTTCCGGCATTTTTAATTCTGTCAGCTTTTGAATTTAAGGGGAGACTGGCCGTTTGTTTGGGCTATTAATTTAAGGGGAGACTGGCCGTTTGTTTGGGCTATTAATTTAAGGGGAGACTGGCCGTTTGTTTGGGCTATTAATTAATGTATTAATATTTTTTTTTTTAGTTTCCTCCCGAGAACTCCATTAAACTTAGAAAAACACTCTCTAGACCCCCCTTCAAGATAAAATTTTACATTTTTCGGTAGAAAAATGTCCTGGCCGAAGGCAGGTTCCTCTTAAAATTGAAGGCTCGCTATCGCTCGCCAGGAAATAATCGACACCTAAATGGCACGAAAGGTCTTAAAATTGACAACGAAATGGGGCGAAAGGTGTTAAAATCGCCAAACTAATGGGCCGAACGTCTTATAATCTCAAAACTAGTGGGGCTAAACATTAGGAAGAAGGGGGTCCAGAAAAACGGCCTGCCTCCCCTTAAAAGGTGATGTCACACGAACACTTTTACCGGCAATTTTCGACCAAGGTTATCATAAATTTTCGCATTAGAATCAACAACTGAACTGGGTTTTTTTTAATGATTTTAACTCAGAAGATGCCAGAACACAATTGCTTGCAAACATTGCCAGAAACAACGCTCGTGTGACACCGGTTTAATTTTTTTTTGTTTTTTTTTTTAAAAGACCTCCATCACGTTTGAAAATCCCCCCCCCCCCCCCCTCCCTCCCTCCCTTGGAGATAAATTTAACTTGCAGGCTTGCTATCGCTCACCAGGAAAAAAATCAACACCTATAATGGAATAAAAGGTCTTGAAATTGACAAAGAAATCGGGCGAAAGGTCTTAAAATCGCCAAACTAATGGGCCGAACGTCTTAAAATCTCCAAACTTCTGCTGGGCTTAAGCGTGAGGAGAAGGGGACCAGGAAAATCACCCACCTTCGCTTTTCTGGTCCCCCCTTCTCCCCTCATGTTTAGCCCCATTAGTTTTGAGATTGTATAAGACGTCCGGCTTATTAGTTTGGCGATTCTAAGACCTTTCACCCCCATTTCTTTGTCAATATTAGGTTTTTTGTGCCATTTTGGGGTCTATTTTTTCCTGGCGAGCGATAGCGAGCCTGTAATTGTAGGAGGAACTGGCAGTCGGCCTGGATATTTTTTTTTACCGAAAAATGTAAACATTTATCTCGAAGGGGGGGGGGGGGGGGGGTCTAGGGAATGTTTTTTTTAAAGTTTGATGGTGGTCTAGGGAGTAAAATAAAAATAAATAATAGATAAATAAATAAATAAACTAGCAAAAATAAATGGCGCATCCCCCGTAATAAATGGCCCCCCCCCCCCTCGTAATAAATGGCCCATCCCCCCCCCTGTAATAAATGGCCCATCCCCCCGTAATAAATGGCCCATCCCCCCGTAATAAATGGCCCATCCCCCCGTAATAAATGGCCCATCCCCCCATAATAAATGGCCCATCCCCCCATAATAAATGGCCCATCCCCCCGTAATAAATGGCCCATCCCCCCGTAATAAATGGCCCATCCCCCATAATAAATGGCCCATCCCCCCATAATGAATGGCACATCCCCCCATAATAAATGGCCCATCCCCCGTAATAAATGACCCATCCCCCCGTAATAAATGGCCCATCCCCCGTAATAAATGGCCCAACCCCCCGTAATAAATGGCCCATCCCCCATAATAAATGGCCCATCCCCCCGTAATAAATGGCCCATCCCCCCGTAATAAATGGCCCATCCCCCCGTAATAAATGGCCCATCCCCCCCCGTAATAAATGGCCCATCCCCCCGTAATAATGGCCCATCCCCCCGTAATAAATGGCCCATCCCCCCGTAATAAATGGCCCATCCCCCCCATAATAAATGGCCCATCCCCCCATAATAAATGGCCCATCCGCCCCGTAATAAATGGCCCATCCCCCCATAATAAATGGCCCATTCCCCCTTAATAAATGGCCCATCCCCCCCCCGTAATAAATGGCCCATCCCCCCGTAATAAATGGCCCATCCCCCCGTAATAAATGGCCCATCCCCGTAATAAATGGCCCATCCCCCCCGTAATAAATGGCCCATCCCCCCGTAATAAATGGCCCATCCCCCCGTAATAAATGGCCCATCCCCCCATAATAAATGGCCCATCCCCCCATAATAAATGGCCCATCCCCCCCCCCGTAATAAATGGCCCATCCCCCCATAATAAATGGCCCATCCCCCCGTAATAAATGGCCCATCCCCCCTCCGTAATAAATGGCCCATCCCCCCGTAATAAATGGCCCATCCCCCCGTAATAAATGGCCCATCCCCCATAATAAATGGCCCATCCCCCCGTAATAAATGGCCCATCCCCCCATAATAAATGGCCCATCCCCCCCCTGTAATAAATGGCCCATCCCCCCCCCCTAATAAATGGCCCATCCCCCCCCCGTAATAAATGGCCTATCCCCCCGTAATAAATGGCCCATCCCCCGTAATAAATGGCCCATCCCCCGTAATAAATGGCCCATCCCCCCGTAATAAATGGCCCATCCCCCGTAATAAATGGCCCATCCCCCCGTAATAAATGGCCCATCCCCCCGTAATAAATGGCCCATCCCCCCCCCCCCCCCGTAATAAATGGCCCATCCCCCCGTAATAAATGGCCCATCCCCCCATAATAAATGGCCTATCCCCCCGATCCCCCCGTAATAGGCCTATCCCCCCCGTAATAAATGGCCCCCAATGCCCTCCCCGTAATAAATGGCCCATCCCCCCGTAATAATGGCCCATCCCCCGTAATAAATGGCCCATCCCCCGTAATAAATGGCCCCATCCCCCGTAATAAATGGCCCATCCCCCGTAATAAATGGCCCATCCCCCCCGTATAAATAGCCCATCCCCCCCCCCCCGTAATAAATGGCCCTTCCCCTCCCCGTAATAAATGGCCCTTCCCCCGTAATAAATGGCCCATCCCCCCGTAATAAATGGCCCATCCCCCGTAATAAATGGCCCATCCCCCGTAATAAATGGCCCATCCCCGTAATAATGCCCATCCCCGTAATAAATGCCCATCCCCCCGTAATAAATGGCCCATCCCCCCCCCCCGTAATAAATGGCCCATCCCCGTCATAAATGGCCATCTCCCCGTAATAAATGGCCCAATCCCCCCGTAATAAATGGCCCATCTCCCCGTTATAAATGGCCCATCCACCCCCCCCCCCCGTAATAAATGGCCCATCCCCCCGTAATCGCATTTGGTTAGAGGGGGGTCTTTTTGGAGATTTTAAGACGTTTCACTCTATTTGTTTGGAGATAAGACGCGAGCGATTGCGAGCCTGTGATAATAGGAGGAAGGCGGGACAGTTTTTCTCACATAAGAGAACACATTTATTTGAATGGGGATCTTGGGGTGTTTTGAAAGCTGATAGAGATCTAGGGTGCAAACTAAAAACCACAAATAAATAATACAAAAATAACCCTCTGACGATTTTATTCTGGCTATCATTACAGGATTGTATACAGTTTACGAAGGATCTGTGGGAAATATGAAGACGATCTCAATTAATCTCAATTAAAAGTACTAGGGAGGTTTTTAGTTTCCACCCTAGACCTCCATTAAGAATACCCCCAAGATCCCCCTTCAAGATGAAGTTGTACATTTTTCGGTAGCAAATATGTCCAGGTGTATTGCTCGCCAGTGAAAAATCGGCACCTAAAAGCCATGAAAACACTTACAATTTACAGAAATGGGCGAAAAGTCTTAGAATTAAGAAACTAGTGGGTGGCGAACGTCTTAAAGTGTCAACACGAATGAGGCTAAACATGAGAGAAAGGGGATCCCAATAAACACCCCTTCAATGAAAATCTTTCTTATTAAATGAGGTGGTCGCTTTTTCTGGACCCCCTTCTCCCTCATGTTTAGCATATTAGTTTTGATATTTTGAGACGTTCGTTCCATTAGTGATTTTGAGACCTTTCGTCCCAATTTGTTGTCAATAATAAGACCTTTCGTACCATGTAGGTGCCGATTTTTTCCTGGCGAGCGATAGCGAGCCTGTAGGCTATAGCTATTTTTTAGAAAGAATCGGCCTTCGACCGGAACATTTTTCTATCGAAAAATGTACAAATTTATCTTGAAAGGGGGTCTAGGGGGTGTATTTTTAAGCTTGATGGAGGTCTAGCGAGGAAACTAAATAATAAATGAATACATAAATACGAAAAATCCAGCACTACCCCCTTTAAATGAGGCGGGCCCCGGGAGAGAGAGTCACCTGGCGGCCAAGTACCCAACCTCCGGAATGCTCGCCATCCCATCCGCGGTCATACACCTTAACAAAATCCACATATACTCTCTATTTAACATATCCTCCATTTATATTTCTAACCGGTGATACGTTTGGAAAGAGGGGGGAGATGGTACGATAGTTTTGTGTGGTGATAGGAGTGTGTTAAGGGCGTAATAAGGGAGATAAGATTGTTTATATGGAGGTTTGGGGAAGGTGTTGTGGCCTAGGTTGTTAAGAGTGAGTGCCAGTGGACTTACGGGGATTATTTTCACCTTCCTAGTGCCTCTATATATCATACCACCCTGCCATTTGATCCTCCGAGGGACCAGATAACCTTGGATACCCTGAGAGTGTCTGGGCGGCCACAGATAATGGTGAAGGTGTGTTTAGCAGAGGTTAAGGTGAGGACCTGCTCCGTTTGTTTACAGATTATTACACTTATTTGGCCCTACCTTTCCCAACTTCTGCCTCCCACAAAACACTGTCTGTTCTGTAATTGAGACCTAAATGATGTGTGTTATTGTCAAGGTCCTCTGCATGATTGATTACTAACTTTACTATTGGTTTGTGGGTGGTTTTGGAGTGCTAGGCTATAAATAATGGTCTCATGATTCACATGAACACTCAATTTTTCAGGTGTGTCTTCCTGTCAATCAAGAGAAGAACGTTCGGATCGTTCGCTGCCTAATAATGGGTCCTGGGTTCCAAAACATTAATTGATGCGGAGAATGCAAATTTCAGATTTAGCCTAGGCCTAGCCTTAGCCCATGTTTTCTCTTTTAGCCAGGATGTCAAACGAAAGCCGAATCCATTATTTTCAGTCGCTAAATGACCCTGTTGATTAATAGGCCTAGGCCTAGCCTAGCCTATTGCCATAGTGGGCCAGGCCTAGCCTAAGCCTTGTGTAAGTGGACTTGGTGAAGTTGGTGCAGTCACTGCGAGTCAGGGTGTCAAACGACGCTGTTTTTTTGAGTGGTAACACAAATGAACTTTTGGTCAATATACAGGAGGCGCTACAATATAGGTAGCAAAATTCTAATGGTAGTTTTGGGTTCCTATCATCATATGCTTCATTGCTATATACTTTTTATCCCCGGGGAAAAACAAAAAAATCTTGGGTTTTTTTTTTTTTTTTTTCTTGGATTTTTTTTTTTTTTTTTTTATTAATTTTTCTAACCAAAAAACCTAACCTAACCTAACCTAAATGTATTTGGGGGCTAATAGGTTAGGTTAGGTTAGGTTTTTTGGTTAGGTTAATGACCAAAACAAAAAATCCCAAGAAAATAAATTAAAAATCCCAAGATTTTTGTTTGTTTTTCCCGGGGATAAAAAGTATATAGAAATGAAGCATATGATGATAGGAACCCAAAACTACCATTAGAATTTTGCTACCTATATTGTAGCGCCTCCTGTATATTGACCGAACTTTTTGTATAATGATAACAGAAACCCCCCCCCCAAAAAAAAAAGTAGGCTAGGCTAAATTGACACAATTTTGGTCTCCATATTTTCCATCTTGATTGTTTTTTGATTGCAGGAAATAGGCCTACTGTTTTAGACACCTAAATTCTCAAAACAAAATCTGGGGGCATGCCCCCGTACCCCCCTAGCCTTGAGCTCGCACCTCCGCCGCGCTATAATGATAACAAAATAATAAACCATAATGATAACACGGTCAATATTTACTTGTCACACCACAGCTGGGATCTCATTTTAACGGTAGTTTTGGGTTCCTATCATTCTATGCTTCATTGCTGTATACTTTTTATCCACCGGAAAAGAAAAAAAATTCTTGGGTTTTTTTTTTTTTTTTTTTTTTTAGGATTAACCTAACCAAAAAACCTAACCTAACCTAACCTAATAGCCCCCAAATACATTTAGGTTAGGTTAGGTTAGGTTTTTAGGTTAGGTTAGGTTAGGTTTTTAGGTTAGGTTAATGCTAGGCCTAAAAAAAAAAAAAAAAAATAAATAAAAAAAATAAAAAAACCCAAGAAAAAAATATATTTTCCGGTGGATAAAAAGTATATAGCAATGAAGCATAGAATGATAGGAACCCAAAACTACCCTTAGAAATGAGATTCCAGCTGTGGTGTGACTCGTAAATATTGACCGATAACACAATTCATATTTTGTGGATTGACACCCTGACTGCGTGACTGCTGTGTACAGCACATAGGCTATCTTCCAAATTTCACAAAGTAAGTTAGAGGTTTAAAACAATGGGGACACTTTAATAGGCCTATTAATAATATGAGACAACAAATATAAAGAGAACTCTGTTGCGTTCGTGCGGCAAAAATCGTGCCTATGGAAGTATTGCTTACCTTGGTACGATTTTAGTTACTGGACACCTATTTGAGAGGTACCGCCAACGATTTAATACATACTTTTTTTCGGCTTCCACGCATCCAACACCAAGCTACACCCTTTTCTGGTGTACGAAACACTAAAAAGCAATGGGGACACTTTAACCCTTTATTAGCGGCGCGCATCATATGTCGAGTGAAAGAAATTTGAACTAGGCTATGTGCTGCTCACACCATAAGTCGTGTGGCAATTTCAGCACGTAATGTTGCTGAGAGAGAGAGACAAGTGGTGGCAGGAGAGTAGCAAGCGTATGACTGCTCCAGACCACCGCGGTGGACCAACTGACATGAATCCCACCCTCCTCCACCCTCTCACACTCGCTACATAGTGAAATGTATGGGGAAAGGGTAAATATTTACTTTTACACCGGGGACGATTTTTACAAGTATTTTTTTTAGTTTTGTCCTTGTTTTGGAGTTTTTTTAGTTGTTCTTTTATGAACCCCATCGGAAAATGCAAAACAAGTCGGTTCAATGTTATTTTAATACCACGAATTTTGTTGATATATTTGAAGATAAATTGTGAATCTATATGCTGTAAAGATCATAAGAAAATTTGTAGTATAACTAAATAAGTTGGTCACCAATTATTTTGCAATATTTGAAAACAAATATGGATTTTATATGCTCTAAACATAATATGAAAATGTGTTTTAAGCCTCGGCAAAACCTAATAAAAATATATGGTACTAAAATGGAATTTTGTCGTAACATGGTTGTCAATCCCTTCCTATAGACGGCACCGATTCGTACACACGCCATTTTCACCTGTCTCCCGAGGTCTGTCCACCAGCTTTTTAGTCCACTCCACCTGCCCATCTCTGTCGATAGGTTGGGTTTGGTTAGGTTAATATACTAGGTCTCAGAAACAAGATTCGTAGTTGCGGTAGTATTTACGGTATCTGGACACTTCGAGCGAATTCATATTCGAGCGGAGGTGCATTTAGGTTAGGTTAGGTTAGGTTAGGTTAGGTTAGGTTAAGTTAAGTTAGATTGTGCATCCGCTCGATCAGGAATTCGCTCGAAGTGACTCGCATTCACAGATACGGCCAAATACCAGTAGGCTACTAAATGGGCGCCGGCCCAACCGCCATGCTGTATCCCACGTAGGCCTACTAGGTAGCCTTCTACGGACACATTGTAGGCGTTAGGTGTGGATTAGAACATAAGAACATAAGAAAATGGGAGTCTGCAGAAAGCCGATTGGCCTAAGCAAGGCAGATCCCTGTCCCACACAATCCCAATTACAAAGCCCAATTATAGGCTCAACACTCTAATACCCTGAGGATCATCTTACCAAAACGGTTAGAGATTAACGCAGGATTACGGGGGTCTGCAGAGCGCTGATTGGCCCAACCCTGCTGATCCCCCTTCACACCCAACCCTTCTCGTCCATATGCTTATCCAATTTTATCTTAAAGCTCCCTATCGTTTTTAATCCCACTATAGCACTTGGTAGTCCATTCCACCCATCTACAACTCTGTTACCAAACCAATATTTGCCTATATCTTTTCTGAAACGAAATTTATCTAATTTGAAACCATTGGTACGAGTTCTTTCGCTATCACTGAGCTTTAGTACATTTGTCATGTCCCCTTTGTTAATCCCACTAACCCACTTGAACACCTCTATCATATCCCCTCTAACTCTGCGTCTCTCTAACGAATGTAAGCCTAATTTCTTCAACCTTTCTTTATACGGAAGATTTCTAATATTATGGATCATTTTTGTCATTCTACGTTGTACTCTCTCCAATGAATCTATGTCCATTCTGTAATAAGGACACCAAAATTGAACAGCATAATCCATATGGGGTCTCACTAATGACAAGTAAAGTTTTAAGATAACATCAGCAGTTCTGTTACTCACACTCCTTGAGATGAACCCGAGAATCTTGTTTGCCTTGTTTCGAACGCTTATACACTGTTGTCTAGGCTTCAAATCATTGCTAACAAACACACCTAGATCTTTCTCACAATTCGAGTTTTCTAATTCCACATTAGCTAGTTTATATTTAACATTTGTATGCATCTTCCCTATCTTTAATACCTTGCATTTGTCAATGTTAAACTTCATCTGCCAATTTACTGACCATTCGTGTAAGGTATCTAGATCCCTTTGGAGGCACTCTATATCTCTATCTGAATCAATTGTTCTCCCCATTTTGGTATCGTCTGCAAATTTACTTATCCTACTAGTTATACCGGTACCTAAATCTAGGTCATTTATGTATATAACAAACAACAGAGGACCTAATACAGATCCCTGGGGGACACCACTTTTGACTGCTCCCCATTCTGACTTCGTACCATTTATGCTGACTCTGCTTCCTACCAATTAGCCATGACCTAATCCATCCCAACAACGCCCCACCTATTCCATGCGCCTCAACCTTTCTCATCAATCTCTCATGGGGGACTCTGTCGAAAGCTTTACTGAAATCTAAATATATTATATCATATGACTTGTCATTATCTACTGCTTCATATACCTCTGAGAAAAAAATAAGCAAATTAGTAAGGCAAGAACGTCCCTGAGTGAATCCATGCTGAGAAGAATTTATTAAATTAAATGTATCTAAGTGGTTTCTAATTTTACTAGCAATAATTGACTCTAGTAGCTTTCCTATGATTGATGTAAGACTAATGGGACGGTAATTGGATGCTATTGATTTGTCACCTTTTTTGAAGATCGGAACTACGTTTGCAAGCTTCCAAGCTTCTGGAACTATACCTGTCTCCAATGACTTGTTAAATAAAAATGTTAATGGGTAACTTAACTCATCCCTACATTCTTTTAATACTCTAG
>JBAKBP010032170.1:0-23512 GCA_037953745.1 Lithodes maja
GCATCAGTTTTTACAACAGAAGACCTCAGTGATATCCCTACACCATCGCCGATTCAGATTGATCATTCAGATGTTTTAAGCAATATCACCGTTACAGAGAGAGAAGTATTGAATTGTTTAGATAAACTCAAGGTAAATAAAACGCCTGGACCTGATACAATCTCGCCTAGAGTTCTAAAGGAAGCTAAGGATGAGCTCTCCAAACCACTGACATTACTATTCAATAAATCCTTGCAGTCTGGAACTATGCCTGATCAGTGGAAGCTAGCCAACGTAACACCGATATTAAAAAAAGGCAGCAAATCCCTACCCAGTAACTATCGTCCAATTAGCTTAACCTCAGTTGTATGTAAAATGCTAGAAACGGTCATACGAGACAGACTCGTAAATCACTTAGAGGAAAATAACATACTTAAAGATACTCAACACGGCTTTTGTAAAAAACGTTCCTGTTTAACAAACCTCTTAGACTTCTTCCACGATATCCTCAACCTCTACGATGAGAGTAAAGCTGTAGATATTATATACCTTGATTTTCAAAAGGCCTTTGACAAAGTTCCCCACAAACGTTTACTGCTAAAGCTAAAAGCGCATGGAATACAAGGTGGTGTGTTGAAAAGGATAGAAAATTGGCTCAGCGACAGAAAGCAAAGAGTAGTCATAAAAGGTAAGGCATCTAAATGGACCTATGTAAGTAGCGGGGTACCCCAGGGATCGGTACTAGGACCAATTATCTTTCTAATTTACATCAACGACATAGATGAGGGTCTCACCTGCACAATCTCAAAATTTGCTGACGATACAAAAATTGCAAATAGCGTACTCTCAAAAGAACAAGTTGACGATATGCAAAACAATCTAGATAAATTGTCATGTTGGGCCCAAATTTGGCAAATGAGTTTCAATGCGGATAAATGTAAAGTACTACATATCGGATACCTAAATGAGAAAGCAAACTATTCGATGAATGGCACTCAGCTTAAGAATGTAAACAGAGAAACCGATCTGGGAGTAACAATATCGAGTAACCTAAAACCGAGTCAACAATGTTCAGAAGTTGTTAAGAAGGCAAACAAAATAATTGGCTTTATAGGCAGGTCATTTGAGCATAAATCCAAAGACGTTATCCTAACCCTTTACAATTCCTTAGTCCGCCCTCTTCTGGAATACTGCGTTCAATCCTGGTGCCCTTATTACCAAAAAGATATAAACAAGCTAGAACGAGTTCAACGTAGAGTTACCAAAATGATACCTAGCCTAAAGAACAAACCATACGAAGAGCGTCTTAGAGAATTAAATCTATTTCCTTTAACCCAGCGCAGATTAAGAGGCGACTTAATTCAAGTGTTCAAAATCATCAAAGGATCGACAATATGAACTGTAGTAAGTACTTCACTATCGACCAATCTAATTACACGCGGGGAAACGGTTGCAAAATTATTGGTAAATCTTTTAACTCACACGAATCTAAGAATTTCTTCTTCAATCGAGTTGTCAAACTTGTGGAATGGGCTTCCCCGAAACGTTATAGACTTCATCACCGTTGATTCATTTAAACTCCGCGTAGACAAATATCTCGCATCAAACCCGCGACTGACTGCGTTTGTAAATGAATAACTTTATTTTATCCCCCCCTCAGTTACTAACTCCATCTGTCCCTACTAACTTCCTAATCCTGCCACGGACATAAGTTCCAAGGCAGTAATTCCCCTTTCCAATGTTTCCTTACCCACTCTAAACCACTGTTTGGACACTTGATCCTCAGTGTTTTGGAGGACAAGCAACCTAGAAGGGTCACTAGATCTGTTGTTGCTTGATTTCCTTTGTACACCTGGAAAAAATAACACAAAAAACAGTTATAAGTTGGAGGATGTGACGCTCTCGGCTAAAGAGCAAGCAAACATTAAAATTCCATGACCATGTTGCTGAGGTTACCTCAAAGGCTAACCAACTACTTGTACATGAAACATTGAAAAATATATTTTAAGTTAACCTAACCAAAACCTAACCTAATCTAGTATATTAGGTGACTATTTATGAATGTAAAATTTAAAATTAGGCATTGCAACATTACCGGTACCGTACCAAATTATTGAGATATAAGTACAGGTCTCCCCACTACACAGGATTATACCGAATACTTTTTTCAAAATTATCCCACGGCCAGCTGTTATTTGCCTCCTGCTGGTAATATGTATGATGATGGAATATTTCATGGGGAGGTGAATTGGTAAAATGTTACTGTAGGCCTATTTGGCTATAACTAGTTTCGGTAAATCTACAGTTATACTCCCCCCCCCCCCCAACCACATCCCCCTTCAAAACACGCCTTTTAGCGTGTTTTTGGATGGTTCAGCAGACGCGCGGATACCGGTAAAAAAAAATATATATATTTTGATACAAATTTATTACCAACCAGATACGAGTTTTTCAGGTAATTTGTTGTTGTTTTTTTTATTTCTTCTTTGATATACAGTGTTGTATAATACCAGAAGACCGTCGCATTTTAGTATTTTTAACACTAGCCTAACCTAACCTAACCTAACCGAAAACTAATCTATCTCGCCAGTGTCTAAACCCAGCTCACGTTCCGTTTATGGGTGCGCGACGGTCTAAACCCAGCTCACGTTCCCTGTTTATGGGTTCGCGAAGGTTTGTAATACTTCAATGTATCTATTTCAAGTCAAATATACATTCCGCGCATCATCAAACCATACTAAGTCTACCGGTACTACTAATAATATTAACCCATTAGTACCAACGGAATAGCAACAAAATAGGGGTAGTATAACTGTAGATTTATCGTAGGGTAAGATCCTGTGTAGCGGAGGAACTGTTTTTCAGATGCCTATTTACTATAAGAATCATTGAACAATATATTTAACCTAGCCTAACCTAACCTAACCTAGTATATTAGTGAACTATTTATGAATGTAAAATGTAAAAATATATTGTAACATTACCAAATTATTGAGATAAATACAGGTCTAACCGCTACACAGGATTATACCAACTGTTATTTTTGTTTTATTATTTAAATTGTTAGGTTGGTTAGAGAGCTTCCCAGGTAAACAAAATTAGGCTACAGTAAAATGCTATTTCGTCACGATAGACTTCTCTAATTTTGAATTGGTAAAATCTAGCTCTTTTTACCGTACCGGTACCGGGTATTGGAGTTGTATCTTGAATTGGTAAAATGTAACTATAACTAGTTACTTATTACTTATTGAATAGGGAAAATCTATTGAATAGCCTACGTAAAAACTGTATGTTTTCTTATATTATTTTCCAGTGTTAGGTGGCTAGAGAGTGTGGGAAGGATGTAGTTACTGGGTGTACCACTACCGACATACAACATAAATCATCTATAAATATTTATAATAAAATAAATACTTATAAATCTATAATTCTAGGTTAGGTTAGGTTGTTTGGTTAGGGTAATGTATTTTTGTATCCAAAGACAGTCAAAATAAACGGGAACATGATGGGGTACACGGTTCGACTCCACCCGGTAACTACATTCTTGCCGAGAGTGTTTCCCAGGCAAAAAATGTACAGTCAAATTATATTTGTCACGATATGACTTCTTTCATTTTGAATCAGTAAAATGTAGCTGTTTTTATGTATTGGAGTAAAATCTTGAATAGGTAAAATGTAACTACAACTAGGCCTATTGATAACTCGGGTATTCTGCAGAACAACTACTCCTCGATTACGGGATTCCTGTCTCATGGAATTATTTTGTTTTCGCTCTTACCTTACTCAGGGGACCTTAGTGATGTGCGGATAAGGGCTACTTTTCTTATTTTGTAAATTTTATTTTCACTCCCCTAGGCTATAACATTATCAGAGTTATTTGTGTACTGCCAATATTTACATTCTAGCCTCCTTGGTCCCTTGGAGGCTCCTACCCGATGTTTAGTAGCCAATCAGAGTGGAGCTTCACCTACAAAAAGTCAGTACATTTTTATTAGTACTTTCCTGTTATCGACAGCCAAAGCTGAAGATTGCAGAGTAGGCCTAAACACCATAGACTTTATCCCATCAATTTGTTTATAGTTTGAATAGCCTACCCAATAAGTGGGGATGGCAGCACCCACCCATAATACTAGGGTAGGTTAGGTAAGGTTGGGCTAATGTCTTTTTAAAGTTGACTAAATCGAGTAAACACTTAGATTGTCTGGGTGTCTGAAATCTGAATTTCATTTAACAATGCAAATGCTAATAAAAAGTGCTGGGAAGGATGTAGTTACCGGGTGTACCACTACCGACATACAACATAAATCATCTATAAATACTTATAATTAAATAAATAGGCCTACTTATAAATCTA
Source organism: Lithodes maja (assembly GCA_037953745.1). NCBI lineage: Eukaryota > Metazoa > Arthropoda > Malacostraca > Decapoda > Lithodidae > Lithodes > Lithodes maja. The sequence goes on from JBAKBP010032170.1 coordinate 4,334, forward strand.
TAATACTATGTTAGGTTAGGTTAGGTTGTTTGGTATAATCCTGGGTAGCGGGAGTAATGGTATCTCAGGAATTTGGCCTAGTTACAGTATATATATTTTTTTTTTGTACTTGTATATCTATTATGAATATTACGTCGGAGATGGTTAGAAGTGGAAAATCTACTGAATAAATTAATGTTTACAGAGTATCTGTGGACTCACCTTCTACAATTTCCCAGCTCAGCTGGTGGACGACGAGTGGAGGCGAGTCGAGTTGTATACTGATATTCTATTGGTCAATAAACTGGGTGTGACATCACGAGCAATGATGGCATATGAATGGGTGTTGTGGGAGTACGTCACTGTCTAGACGGTGACTTCACAAATTCTCGCGATATTTTAACGGGTTTAGAAATACACGTCAGTCCATAATATAATGAGCCTCTTTTGTTTCTCAATCCCTCTACGACGTCACATTGATTCATTTATTATCCTTGGTGTTTATAATCTCTCGGAGTCTGGCCAGTCGGCCATATTTGAAATGGTGGAACTGTTGTTCAATGAATAGTGAAGTGTGTTTGCTTTATGAAAACACCTACAACATCTTCTATTTAACGGGATTACGAACGGAGCTTCCAGCGGCATTGTGTTAATTTGGCTGCAGACCATTATTCTCCAGTACACCAAGGGTAAGGGTTTTATACCGTCGTTATTTGGGTCCAAGCCTAGGCTACGTTTACCACGGAATCTTTAATGTATATCCTCAATACAGACTTATTTCCTTCACTTACCTCGTCAATAATAACCCATATAGGTGCAGAGGGCATGACTTATATCAAAGAAAAAGTGATGTTGAAACATTATCTGCAATTTAGCCATGTTGATTAACTCTTAGCCCACTTAACCCCTTCAGACTCATATGACGCAGAGGTTGCCAGATTAGCAATAAGAAATAGAGTTCTCTCACTCTTATAATTACCTCTTTTGGCGACCGTCAATCTTTTATTAATTAAATACCAAACCAGCGGGGGTGTGGGGGCTGGAGCCCCCACCTAATATACTAGGTTAGGTTAGGTAAGGTTGTTAGGTTAGGCTAATATTACCCCATATTTTCGTCTTTTACCCTTCAATTTCCCTGTACTTCATAGCCCTCCCCACTATCGGGGGCCATATCTTAAGATTGTTGGATAATGGAGAAAACGTTTTTTCCGGAGATTCTAATTAATGACAACCACTGTATAATGATGAAAACTAGCTAAAACCAAAAAAATAATAATGACGAAATAAAAGTTGGCCAGTTTCCTTGATATTTTCCCTAATTTCCATGAACAGATGTTATTATAGAAACCTTATAAATCATATAATCACATAATTAAGCATCTTGAGAATAATAAATTAATCAGTGATAGGCAATATGCTTTTAGACGATGTCGATCAACTGCAGACATTCTTTGCCTTCTTACGCATCAAATCAACCAAGCTACAGACCAACATGGTGAAACACATACAATAGCACTGGATATATCAAAGGCATTTGATAGAGTCAGGCATCAATCCTTATTGTCGAAGATGTCACACTACGGCCTTGCATCATTAGTTCCACTAATTTCTTCTTATCTTCATAACAGAAAAATATGTGTAATGGTAGATGGCCTTTATTCTCAACTCATAAATGCTGGTGTACCCCAGGGATCAGTTTTGGCCCCAACTCTGTTCCTCATTCATATCTCATATCTACCACTCATAATCCAATATATTCCTACGCAGATGACTCAACACTCCACAGTTCCTTCACATTTACCAATTCTTTCACCCAACCCGATCTTATAAATTAAAAAATAAACACTGCAATTTCTCTGAACCAGGACCTTTCTAGAATTAATGAATGGGGACAAAATAATCTAGTTTCCTTTAATACACAGAAAACCAAGTACATTCAATTTTCTAACCGACAGAATCTCACTGACTCCCATATATTTGTTAATGATGTAAATATTCCCACTTGCCCTAGTATTGACATTCTCGGTGTAACATTAACTACTAACTTGAGCTGGACACATTATGTTAGAAGCATTGCTAAGAATGCCTCTAAAAAACTGGGACTCCTGTACAGAGTTCGAGAATTCTTCACTGACGAGCAGTTGGCCGTAATATATAAAAGTCATGTGCGTTCTCAGATGGATTACTGTTCACCTCTGTGGGGTGGAAGTGGAGTGGTTGCATTGAGGCAGTTAGACAAAATTCAAAATAAATCTATTAGATTAATCAATAACCCTGCAATCACACAGGACCTTCATACATTATCCACACGAAGAAACGTTGCATCCCTTGCATTATTCTACAGATATTTTCACAGCAATTATTCCGAGGAACTTGCTTCAATTGTGCCGCCTCTCCACATCTTTCCCCGTAGAACTAGGGCAGCTGAGAGCGCTCATGAATTTACACTTTCTCCTCCACAATGCAGAACTTCTGCTTATCAGAATTCATTTATCCCCAGAGCTACTACTCTTTGGAATTCACTTCCTTCGAATTGCTTTCCACAAACTTACAATCTACAAATGTTTAAATCCAGTTGTTACAAACATTTTATGAATGGAGGATGCCTTTAGGCACATGGACCGTTTTGTTTTATCTGTGTTTTCCTTCCTCTGTTCATTGTCTCTTTTAAAACAAAAATATATATATATATATAAATAACAAATCCACAAAAATAAAATCCTTGAAAATAGCTGTGGTCCGTCTCCTTAATATTGACCGAAAAAACGCCCATTATAATCAATCTCAGAGCTCTTTCGACATCCTCACTGTTTACAAACGCCTTCTTTATGCAGTATAATCAATATTTACCCCCTGCTGGCAACATAGATGACGATTTCAATAATTCCTGGGGGGGGGGGGGGGGCAAAGCCCCCCTCAACCCATTGTGTATCCAACATTGGCATTATAACTAAGACCATGAATACACTCATTTCTCAAAATCTGGAGGAAAAAAACATGAAAAATAGGGGTGCGAGCCTATTCCCTATAATTACCAATGTATCAGTTCATCTTGGGACGATACCGCTCTCGCAGATTAACCTTACCGTTGACGAGCCAAATACGGGGGGGGGGGGGGGATGAATACTAATTAGTATTGATAAATAGAAACACTGAATATCAAGACGCAAATTACACAGTGCACTAATGACATTATAATAACACGTTGTGTGAAACAGGTACACCGCTGATGTAAAATTAACCGGGTGTTAAAATAAGCGGGTGTAATGACGACATGTTGGCCGAGGGCTGGAATGACGTCATCGCTGAGGCTCGCCTTGGCTGATGACGTCACGATAGTCAACAACCAATCACAAGCAAGGATACACAACGTCTTGGCTTGGTTAATCAAGATGGCTATATTCTAGTTAATCGCCGTGTTTCAACCCCTCTCTTTCCCTGATATATTGCATACCCTCCCCAGCTATCGGGGTTAGTATTGTTGAGGTAAGTGAAGAAAATAAGTAAGATATATGAGGATATGAATAAAGATTCTTAGGTAAATGGGCAAATCAAATACAGTTACTCCCGCTACATAGGATCTTACCAGTTGTTTGGTTAGGGTAATGTATTTTTGTATCCAAAGGCAGTCAAAATAGACGGGAACATGATGGTGAGGGTCCGCGTAGTGTAAACAAGACGGGCGGTACACCCGGTAACTACATTCTTGCCAAAGTGTTTTCCGCACTCTCTAACACTAAAATACACACTTACATAGCATTAAAATACAGAAATAAAATAAATAAACCCTAAAATAACAGGAGTTGTCGTCACCAAAGTGAAACAAATTTTAATATGATTAGCCTAGCCTAGGCTAGGCCTAAATTGCAACATCCTTATTCTGTAATAGGCTAGGCCTATATTGCGAAATAATTAGTGGTAGTTTCGGTAATAGGCCTAGGCTATGTTACGTACCAAATAAGGGTGAGAGCCTATTCCCTATAGCCAAGGCTAGGCTAATTATCAAAGAAATAACTACATTTATCTGTAAATATCCTAAGCCTAGGCCTATTAGCCTAAGTATTAACTTAAGCCCGCACAATTGATCTTGGTATAGCCTAGCCTAGGCATAGCCTAATCCTGTGTAGCGGGGAGACTTGTATAGCCTATTTGGGCCTATAGCCTAGGCTATCTCAATAATTTGGTAATGTTACAATAGCCTAGCCTATAGGCTAGGCCTTGTTTACATTTTACAGTCATAAATAGCCTACTCCACTAGGCTAATATACTAATTAAGTTATGTTTTGATTAGCCTAAGCCTAGGTTAGGTTAAAGATATTGTTCAGTTTCTTAATAAATAGGCCTAGGCATCTGAAAAGAGTTATGCACGCTACACAGAACCTCACCCTGACCTTAAGTGTAACCGTAATTGTGAACACTACCCAACACTGTAGCCTAGGCCTAGGCCCTAAGCAAATTCAAATCTGTTTTTTGTGGAAGTGAATGAGCTCCTTCACTCGCTCCTCCACTCACCATTCGTTTGTCTTCACTTTTCGTTATCACTGAAGCTTTTACCTCACTCTCTGTGACACTTGACAACATTATTAGACCGGAATATGACTGAAATAGCGATAAAACACGAGAGAGGGACTTCTTTTCACTAAATTTTTGAAAAGCTGATTCAGCCGCTTCAGCAAGAGCGGGTAACGTCACGTGACTATGGTACCTAGACGGAGAGAATGGCGGCCTGTGATTGGCTGAGCTTGTAGATGTAAACATAGGGGCCACGCTATTGGTTACAGCTTATTATTATCCAAGACTTCTAACTTGAACTCTGTTCTAAAACAATTAATTTCAACCTCTTCTCACGGGTGACAGAAGGTCTATATTGGTGTGTTTTTTGTTCAGCTCAGTCAGCTATAGGAGTCTCGGACCCACAATATTCGCGCGAAAAACTAATTTATCAAACGTGTAGCACCAATCCTTATTATTATAATATATATATATATATATATATATATATATATATATATATATATATATATATAATATATATATATATATGAGAGAGATGAGAGAGAGAGAGATAAATAGAGATACTGTACATAGATCTAGATTCTAGATAGTGGTGAACATGAATATCCTAGTGAATAAATATGGTTTGAAAACACTCCACAATACTTTGAATAACCTTGGAGGATATATAAAATGCTTTGCTTGTAATTTAACCTAAAACTTTTGAAAGATTATTAAGATAATTACATAAGTCACAGACTTTTCTTTCCGAGCCATCTGCCTCAGTTTCCAGGTCACTAACACCATCTACAATACTTTCATCATTATGAATATCCAAATCTACAGAAATGTTAGTTGTATTTGGTAGACTACTAGCTTTCAGATTCAGTAGAAGTGCTTTAATTGGTATTGCAATAATTGTACTGGTAGGCCTATAGTCTCTAACTTCACAGAACTTAACATGGAATCTGATAAATCTTTAACTGAGCAATCTCGATGTTGGGAAAAATGGGTGAAAGTCCTGGGGTGGTGGAACCATTGTTGATTAGACCGTGAAAACAGCATCATGTACAGGCCTATCATTATTAGGCATTATAATCTGTTGATATCATCCACTTTGACAGACCACGTTTCTGAAGCATATAGGTCATTGCGCTTCTAATACATGAAGTGTAAACCTTTTTCTTTCAAGGGAGAGAGTCATTTCATGGTTAGAATTGGCAGCAGTTCTCTGCGCTTTCCCCAGCTGCATCTAATTCTGGCAATAGTGGCGGCCTCGGCCCCACCACCGACAGAGATGGTATCTCCCAAGTAGCAAAACTTGTCCACCATCTCCAGCGACACATTGCCACGGTTCACACTCTCGAGCGATCATTGAACACAAGCTCAGCTTTGCATACTATACACCCAAATTTCTCAATTTTAGCTTTCTTCCTCAGCAGAGTTCCATTTATTCTACTACAGCACTTCTTCCCATGAAGTACCCAGAAACGACAGATGCTACTATCTATTCTATCTATATGCTCAGGCCCAATCCCCATTTTGGGGGTAGCCGACTCAAGACAGAGCAAGAACAGGGAAAACACAAAAACAACATAAAACAACAAACAAACACAGATAAAAAGCACAAACTCACCACATCCAGGTAACCCAGGAGAAGACCCAGAGACCAGGGTCACCAAGGTCGCTCCAGCACTCCCCCGGCCCCCGACCACCCGGGGGGCCGAGAGGTCCCGATCTCGGCAGGCAGACATGCAGCGGAGCCAAAGCCACAAGGCCTCCCACCACACTTCCAAAACAAGACAGATGCTACACTGAATTGAATTCACGCCCACCCCTTTTCTGCATACTGCTCATGGGTATGCACTGTTTTTTTCTAAATTTCCAGGCCCAAGCTACTGTGCAAAAACCTTGGTTTTATTGATATCAACTTTTAATTCTTTGTTTGTCATGCCCTCACTCTACCTTCTGAACCTCGGCATCCTGCACATTATCTGTGATTAGAATTAAGCCATCTGTGTATAGCAGTTCCCATGGGAGCCCAGTTCTAAAATCTCCAAATAGGGCCTCCAAAACTATAACAAAGAGGAGAGGGCTCAACAAAAAACCTTGGTGAAGTCCAACATGGACTGCAACCTCCTCACTCAGTATTCATTTCACCCTCACTTCCGTTTGCGAGTCCTCGTACATTTTCACTGTAGCACACACACCAGCCACTCCTCTACACCAAGTTTTCTCATGGCCCACTACACAACATCCCTGGGCACCTTATCAAAGGCCTTCTCCAGGTTTACACACACAAAATACAGATCCCTAGCTTAAAGTAAATATCTTTGCCAGTGGCAGCAAGAAGGCTACGTTCAAGGAAGTTCCAGTGACTATACCTACATCATGTGACCTAGTGCCCCTATTCCTATCCATTTTCTCCAGTTCGCTGCAAAACTTATCTCTATATTCTGATTTATTCAACAACCTTAATTTCCTTTTTGGCATGCATACCTTCTTGCCCACAAGATCTCGCTTTAATATCATGTCACATACTAGGAGCTTATGTTGAGAGATACATTCTCACTCGGGATGACCTTTAGCCTACATCCCAAAATCACTTCCAGTCATTTCTACATGTTCACCAGGAAATAATCTATCTGGTTACTGGAACCCCCAGAATTGTATGTGATCCGATGACTCACCCGTTTCTTGAACGTTATGTTACACACAACCATGTAAAGTGTAACACAGGACTCCAGTATACATTCACCTTCTAGATTTCTCCTTCCGTATCCATTTCCTCCATGCTAGCCCCCACACACATCAGCACGTGCTCCCACATTCCCATGTAGGTCACGGTCTATTACTGTGGTGTCATTCTGAAAGAGGCCCGAAACAACACAAATTATGGTCGTTCCAGAAATCTTTTCGTTCTCTACTCAAACCAACCTTTGGGGCATATGCTGATATCACATTCAGTATTCTTTCACCAACTTTCAGCTTCAGTACAATCAATCTTCCATTTACTCTCTTGATCTGAAGAACACTCTTCTCTCACTCCTCGGCCACCAGAACACTCACTCCTCCTTTTGCTTTTCCAGACTCATCTCCCTTCCAGTAGATCCTGTATCTCTTGTTTTTGGCCAACTATCCACTGTGCACCGCACCACTTCCATCGGCTTTCCTGGGTGCAGCACACATCCACCCTTCTTCTCTCAAGTGCTTCCACAACTTCGTTTGACCTGCCACTCAAACTTCCTACATTCACATTAGTAAGCCTGAGCGCTCGGGACGCTGCATGCCGTCCCCGGTGAGATTATGTGTTCATCAGACTTGGGTGTTTTCTGTGATGTTGTAATTGTCATAGTCAGCTAAATGGAAGCTGGCCAGGAAAATTTACCATTCCGAGGACACTGGTTCCAGACTGCCCCAGAGGCCGTTCCCAGCACGTTTCCCCAACAAAGTATTGCCTTTTTATGGCCAAAGTACATCTACCAAATATAAGAAAAACATTATATTTTTTGCTTAGTAACATAACAGTATCACTCCAACATCTGACAGCCACCCAATATCCCATTATAGAAAACATTAATCTATTTCATATCAGACCGATATCCTTTTGCCATTTCTAAACTGTTATACATTGGTCTCGTATAGGAAATCTAATAGCCTTTAGTATGGTTATATGCCAGTACCAGCCGAACATCTGGTACCAAACACAATGCCGATTAACGGAAAACCACTATAAATATGATAAAGGACCAATATAGTTTTGCCTTCTTCTGGCCGAAGTACAATGGCCCGATGTAGGGAAGCCATTATCTCTTTCTTTCTCTTCTATTCTTGTATTGGCCCAACATCTGGCAAACACCAACTATCACATAGGGAAATGTATTGATGAAATCAATATTGGGTCGATATAATTTGGCCATTTATTTGATGCTATGCATATGCCCAATACAGGACAACTGTTATTCTTTTGTACTGCAATATGCCAGTATTGGTCCTACAAATGGAAGACTACCTTAGGCCGGTTAATGTTAAATAGTAATGAACATAATATTAGACCACTATCTTTGGGCCTTTTTCTGGGCTACATACAACGGCCCGTTATAGGCAAGTCATTATCTCTTACTTTCCGTGATATGCCAGTATTAGCCCAAGGTCTGACAACCACATAATTTTCGATGATTGAAAATATTGATTACATTAAAGTTGGGCCGATATAACTTTGCCACTTCAAGGCCGTTACTCATTGGCCCAACACAGGAAGTTCATTATCCATCATGAATAGCTAATGCCAGTATTGGCCCCAATTATTGAAGACAACCAATTACCGGTTAATGGAAAAGCATAATGAATAATATATTGGACCAATACAAGTTTGCCATCTTCTGGCCGCAACACAATAGCCAGGTATAGGAAAGCCATCATCTGTTATCATCCACTATATTTGCCAGTATTGTCCCAACATCTGCCATCCATCTACTATCCTATGATGGAAAACATTTATTTATTCAGTATTGGGCCGATATAGCTTGGCCGAATTTTGGCCGCTATACGTATGCCCAACACAGGCAAACAATACCCTTTATTAATGCTATATGCTAGTAATGGCCCAACACCTGGAATCCAATCTAATGCCGGTGAACGGAAAACCATTTAGAATATGATAATGGAAAAACAAAATGTTGCCTTCTTATGGCCAAAGTACATCTACCCAATATAAGAAAAACAATAACCTTTACTTTTTGCTATATAACATTATCGGCCCAACATTGGGCATCTTATCCATATCCAATGATGGAAACAAAAATATTTCTATATTGGGCTGATATGATTACACAATTATTTGGCCGATAGACATTGGCCCAATACAGAAAATATGTTATCCTGTGAAGTGCCGGTGCTGGCTCAACACTGTAAACCCAACCCAAAGACGGACAAAGGAAAACCTTTATAAATTTATTATCGGACAGACATAGTTTCAGAATATTCTGGCTAACATACATTGGCCCAATATAAAAAAGCCTACATTCCAGACTTGCCGGCATTGGCCCGTACTTCCAATGTTTGCTGGGAATATATTGGCCCTTTTATTAAAAGTAGTTATCCATTTATTGGATGTATTTACTGTATAGGCCCAACATTGTGCTTCCTCTTTTGAATCAACTATGGAAACCCATTATTATTTCTACAATGGACCGATATCATTATGCCTTAATCAGGCCGATAAATATTGGCCCAGTAAACAAAATAAGTTATACTTAATAACATCATTTGCTAATGCTGGACCAGCATCATGTATCCTGCCCCAAAACGGACAAAGGAAAACATTTATAAATAATATATTGAACCAATACCGCTTTAGAAGATTATGGCCAACATATTTTGGCCAGATACAAAAAAGCCAGCATATTTTACCTTCATGTAGTTGCTATTCTTGGCCCAATATCTATCATTCAACAACCTATCTATTATGGAAATCATAAATAAGATCAACAGAGGGCCAATATATTTTGGCCACATTATGGCCGATACATATAGGCCCAATGCAGGTAGATGACATTATTTGGTAAAGGCGATATGCCAGTACTGGCCCAACATAAATATTCCATAATGATGGCGTAGATTGGCAGGCCATTTCAAATATAATGTAGGACCAACAATGTTCTACCAATTTACGGCTAAAATATATTGGCCCTTTTAATTAAAGACAGTTATCCATTTCTTGAATGTATATACTGTATCGACCCAACATTGTGCATCCTGTTCTGAATCAACTATTGAAACCCATTATTATTTCTACAATGGACCGATATCATTATGCCTTAATCAGGCTGATAAATATTGGCCCAGTAAACAAAATAAGTTATATTTAATAACATCATTTATCGTGCCCCAAAACGGACAAAGGAAAATTTGTATAAATAATTTATTGAACCAATAGCGCTTTAGAATGTTATAGCCAACATATTTTGACCCGATACAAAAAAGTTAACATATTTTACATTCATGTAGTTGCCATTATTGGCCCAATATAAGAACATAAGAAAATGGGAGTCTGCAGGAAGCCTATCGGCTCACACAAGGCAGGTCCCTGTCACACCCAATCCCAATTACAAGGCCTAATTACAGACCCAACTCATTAATACCTTGAGGACTGACCTCACCAAAACGGTCAGAGATCAACACAGGATTACAGGGGTCTGCAGAGCGCCGATTGGCCCACTCCCAGCAGATCCCCCCTCATACCCAACCCTTCTCGTCCATACGCCTATCTAATTTTATCTTAAAGCTCACTATCGTTGTTGATCATACCATATCATTCGGTAGCCTATTCCACATGTCTACAAATCTGTTACCAAACCAATATTGGCCTATATCTTTTCTGAAACGAAATTTTTCTAATTTGAAATCATTTGTTCGAGTTCTTTCGCAATCACTGAGCTTCAATACATTTGTCATGTCCCCTTTATGAATCCCACTAACCCACTTGAACACTTCTATGATATTCCCCTCTAACTCTGCGTCTTTCTAACGAATGTAAGCCTAATTTTTTTCAACTTTTCTTCATATGGTAGATTTCTAATATTAATAATTTTTGTCATTCTTTCTTTACTGTACTCTCTCAACGAATCTATGTCCATTCTGTAATAAGGACACCAAAATTGACAACATAATTCATATGAAGTCTCACTAATGATAAGTAAAGTTTTAAGATAACATCCAACAACCTATCTATTATGGAAATCATTAATAAGATCAACAGGGGGCCAATATATTTTGGCCACATTATGGCCGATATATATAAGCTCAATGCAGGTAGATGACATTATTTAGTAAAGGCGATATGCCAGTAGGCTACTGGCCCTAAATAAATATTCCATAATGATGGTGGTGATTGGCAAGCCATTTCAATTATAAAGTAGGACCAAAAGTGTTCTACCAATTTACGGCCACAATACATTGGCCCTTTTATTAAAAATAGTTATCCATTTATTGAATGTATATACTGTATCGGCCCAACATTGTGCATCCTCTTCTGAATTATCTATGGAACCCATTATTATTTCTACAGTGGACCGATATCATTATGCCCTAATCAGGCCGATAAATATTTGCCCAATTAGCAAAATAAGTTATACTTAATAACATAATTTGCTAATGCTGGACCAGCATAATGTATCCTGCCCCAAAACGGACAAAGGAACATATTTATGAATAATATATTGAACCAACACCATTTTAGAATATCATGGCCAACATATTTTGGCCCGATATAACAAACAACACATTTTACCTTCATATAGTTGCCATTATTGGCCCAATATTTATCATCCAACAACCTATCTATTATAGAAGTCATTAATAAGATCAACAGTGGGCTAATATATTTTGGCCACATTATGGCCGATACATATAGGCCCAATGCAGGTAGATGACATTATTTGGTAAAGGCGATATGCCTGTACTGGCCAAACATAAATATTTCATAATGATGGCGTAGATTGGCAGGCCATTTAAAATAATATGTAGTACCAACATTGTTTTACCAATTTACGGCCACAATATTTTGGCCCTTTTAATTAAAGACAGTTATCCATTTCTTAAATGTATATACTGTATCGGCCCAACATTGTGCATCCTCTTCTGAATCATCTATGGAAACCCATTATTATTTTTACAATGGACCGATATAATTATGCCTTAATCAGGCCGATAAATATTGGCCCAGTAAACAAAATAAGTTATACTTAATGCCATCATTTGCTAATGCTGGACCAGCATCATGTATCCTGCTCCAAAACGGACAATGGAAAACATTTATTAATAATATATTGAACCACTACCGTTTTAGAATAATAAGGCCAACATATTTTGGCCCGATACAAAAACACCAACATTCCGGACTTGCCGCTACTTGCCGGAATTGGCCCGTACTTAAAATGTTTGCTGGGTATTGTCATTGTCTTACTATCTAGCGGACTTGAGTTGGTTACTGTGGCCGGTGTTGTCATTGTCTTACTATCTAGCGGACTTGAGTTGGTTACCCTGGCCGGTGTTGTCATTGTCTTACTATCTAGCGGACTTGAGTTGGTTACCCTGGCCGGTGTTTTCATTGTCTTACTATCTAGCAGACTTTAATTGGTTACCCTGGCCGGTGTTGTCATTGTCTTACTATCTAGCGGACTTGAGTTGGTTACCCTGGCCGGTGTTGTCATTGTCTTACTATCTAGCGGACTTGAGTTGGTTACCCTGGCCGGTGTTGTCATTGTCTTACTATCTAGCAGACTTGAGTTGGATACCCTGGCCGGTGTTGTCATTGTCTTACTATCTAGCGGACTTGCGTTGGTTTCCCTGGCCGGTGTTGTCATTGTCTTACTATCTAGCGGACTTGAGTTGGTTACCCTGGCCGGTGTTGTCATTGTCTTACTATCTAGCAGACTTGAGTTGGATACCCTGGCCGGTGTTGTCATTGTCTTACTATCTAGCGGACTTGCGTTGGTTTCCCTGGCCGGTGTTGTCATTGTCTTACTGTCTAGCGGACTTGAGTTTGTTACCCTGGCCGGTGTTGTGGGTGGTCGGCGCGAGTGAACCACTTCCAGGCATAATGATGTTCCTTTATTTTTGCTTCCGAAATGTAACTATCATTGGACGATTATTTTCAGATTAGGAAAGACTTGCGGAAGAACTTGAGCGTTGAAAAAAACACTTTGAGTATAACGATGCCATTTCTTTTCCTTTTACCTAATTTTGGCTATCATTGGACAATAATTTTCAGCTTAAGAAGTACTTGGCGGAAGAACCTGGGCGTCAACGGAGGCAGCTTTATCCACATAATAATGAACTTGCAATTGACCACTTGCGAGTTTCGGGGAATAAGGAAGTTGGAGCTGTAGACATCGAATTTTAACAGAATTACCAGCTAAAATACAGTTGTAGTACATTTATAAATACATAAAACCCAGTTCAAATTACCATTTATCCATCAAAAACCTACATTATTATTACATTTATGTTTAATATCGATGTTCATGACTCCAACTACCTTATAGCCTGAAACTCACAAGTGGTCAATTTACCTATGTCGCTCAAAAAAACCTAGCTTGATTGCTGTCCAAGTCATTAAGGGAAAGTTTTCGCTCTACCACGTTAAATATAATACTATAATACAATTCTACTTTTAGCCACAGTGCAGCGGGAAAGCCGAGAGAGAGAGAGAGAGAGAGAGTGAGAGAGAGAGAGACTCTAAACAAACCTACACACACAGCGTTGCTCTCGCTTGTCCTTGTCATTACATAAGACAATAGTATAAACAGACTCACAAGGGCCGGCCATATTATAACAAACCTACACACACAGCGTTCCTCTCGCTTGTCCTTGTCATAACATAAGAAAATAGTATAAACAGACTCACAAGGGCCGGCCATATTATAACAAACCTACACACACAGCGTTGCTCTCGCTTGTCCTTGTCATAACATAAGACAATAGTATAAACAGACTCACAAGGGCCGGCCATATTATAACAAACCTACACACACAGCGTTGCTCTCGCTTGTCCTTGTCATAACATAAGACAATAGTATAAACAGACTCACAAGGGCCGGCCATATTATAACAAACCTACACACACAGCGTTGCTCTCGCTTGTCCTTGTCATAACATAAGACAATAGTATAAACAGACTCACAAAGGCCGGCCATATTATAACAAACCTACACACACAGCGTTGCTCTCGCTTGTCCTTGTCATAACATAAGACAAGAGCATCAACAGACTCACAAGGGCCGGCCATATTATAACAAACCTACACACACAGCGTTGCTCTCGCTTGTCCTTGTCATAACATAAGACAATAGTATAAACAGACTCACAAGGGCCGGCCATATTATAACAAACCTACACACACAGCGTTGCTCTCGCTTGTCCTTGTCATAACATAAGACAATAGTATAAACAGACTCACAAGGGCCGGCCATATTATAACAAACCTACACACACAGCGTTGCTCTCGCTTGTCCTTGTCATAACATAAGACAATAGTATAAACAGACTCACAAGGGCCGGCCATATTATAACAAACCTACACACACAGCGTTGCTCTCGCTTGTCCTTGTCATAACATAAGACAATAGTATAAACAGACTCACAAGGGCCGGCCATATTATAACAAACCTACATACACAGCGTTGCTCTCGCTTGTCCTTGTCATAACATAAGACAATAGTATAAACAGACTCACAAGGGCCGGCCATATTATAACAAACCTACACACACAGCGTTGCTCTCGCTTGTCCTTGTCATAACATAAGACAATAGTATAATAAAGATGAATGAAGATATAACACCAGTACTCTTCAATCCTTTATTGGCTAGGGTTGAGTACAGGAGCGCCGAGACGCTGGTTGGTTATGTAAGAGTCTGGTGTGAACTGAAGGACTTGCTGCCTCCACAGGCCTGGGTGCCAGAGGCGCCCGCAAGTCTAAAGTGTCTGTGGTGCCATATGGTGTTGGACAATAGTGGTGTATACATTATTATTATATCTCCCCCCCCCCTATTGGCGTCCGACGAGGCGATGGTGGAGTCGGGCGGTGTAGGTTGAGTGGAGGGCGGTAGACGAAGCTGTCGTAGGAAGCGGCGGTTGCGGAGCGTGGCTCGCCCCGACCCATCCACCCGGATGGTATACTGGTGGTGTGGATGCACCTCCACTACAGTGCCAGTCTTGTTCCACCGTGTCGGGTTGTTGCCCCCCTGGTTCTGGACGGAGACCCGGTCACCGACGTGGAGTGGTGATAAAGGCCGGGCTGAAGCATTATAGTATGTGGCTAGGGCAGCGTTACGGTGAAAAAGGGCTGCCTCACGAGCTTCGGCCGAGAGAAGCCAGTGGGGGTGGAGGTGGAGAAGTGCAGGATTGCAGGGGACGTGGTCCCGTAGGGTCCTGCCGAAGAGAAGTTGAGCTGGTGACTTGTCAATGGTCGAGAGGGGTGTGTTCCTGTATTGGAGGAGGGCGCGGGCTGCGGCGTTGTTGTCGAGAGAGCCAGTGGGGGATGTACAGTCCGCGATGATGCGGCGGGCTGCTTTAACAGCCAGCTCGGCGCGGCCATTAGACTGAGGGTAGAACGCAGAGCTGACCCGCTGTGACACACCCCAATGTGCCAGGAATTCTTGGAAGTCCCCGGCTGTGAACTGGGGCCCACCATCGCTCGCCAGTACCCGGGGGGCTCCGTAGTGGGTGAAGAGGGTACGGCACGCCGAGATGAGGTGGTGAGCATCACATTTACCTGGTGGCAGGTAGAAGATGTGGACATTGCTGGAGAAGCGATCGACGTAGACCAGGTAGTGTTTGCCCTGGTGCTGAAAAAAATCGGCGGCTACCTGGTCGTATGGCCATTGGGGTGGGTCAGATGACATGAGTGGCTCTTTCGGCTGGGACGGGGCGTGGGCGCGGCAGTAGTGGCAGGTATCCAGGCAGTTGCGTAGGGCCTTGTCAATACCTGGCCAGTAAACACTCGCACGTGCACGGGCCTTCATGCCAGTCATACCCTGATGAGCTGAGTGAAGGGCCTCGAGAACTCTGGACCGAAGATGATGGGGGATGACTGGTCGTTGATCCATGAGGGCTACCCCGTCGACGGAAGTGAGGCGGTCTCTAACACCCCAGAACTGTCGTAGTGGTGGGGCGGTCGCCTCTCTAGAGTCCGGGAAGCCCTCGGGGATGGTCTGAAGAAGGGAGGTATACTCGCTGTCTTGTTGGCCGGCAGATTTAAGGTCAGACCATGATACAACTGGGTCAGGTATGGCGGCGAGCATGGTGAGGGAGGCCAAGGCAACTGAGTGGATATCGAGCTCGCTGGCGGCCGCACTATGCACATCATGGGCGTCCGCGGAGGGCCTGGTCGGGTAGCGGGAAACAGCGTCAGGGCCGCGGTGCCATTTGCCAGGCGTATGTTGAATGATGAACTGGTATCGTAGGGTACGTTCCTTAATCTTGAACAGGCGAGGGTTTGGTATGTTGTCAAGGGACCGGTCGTTAAGGATGTGCAGTAGAGGTCTGTGGTCCACGACGACGACGAGGTCAGGGCAGCCCAGGACAAACATTCTGCATCTGTCAAGGGCGTCAGCCACTGCTAAAGCCTCGCCTTCGACGGGTGCGTAGTGGGACTCCGCAGGTGTGGTAAAATGGGAGCCGGCGAAGATAAGTTTCCAACCGACCTTGCAACAGGTGGGGGCAGATGCGGTGGGGCAGGAACAATGTTGTTGGAGTAGGAGGAAGCCAAGGCCGGTTTTGCTCCAGTCTGTGGCGAGGCACGTGGGTCTGCCGATCTCGAAGGAGCAGACCCCTTCCTCCACCAGGTGTGTGATGTGGTCCTTAGATGTGGCAAAGGTACGGTCGAGTGCCTCATCCCAGTGGAAGGGGGTTTTGGACTGCACAAGTTCCCGGAAGGGCGCCATTTCCGGTTTGATGCTGAAGGCCCAGGCGACCTGTTCAACGAGACCAAACCACGACCGGGCTCCCGTGATGTCTGTGGGCGTGGGAAAGTCACGGATGGCCTTAATCATGGACGTGCATGGCTTAATTCCAGTGTCTGTGATGGTGAGTCCGGCGAAGTCAACTGAAGGGGCGGCGAAGGTAAACTTGTTTGAAAGTGACACCGTTGGTTGCACAGAGGGCCAGGTAATCAAAAGTGTGCCAAAATGCCTCCTCGACTGAAGAGTCCCACAAAAGGGAGTCGTCGACACACTTCACCTTACGAGGGACAGCCTGTATGATTGCGTCGAAGCGTCGGGTATAGGCGTCGCCAGCTGCCAAGTAACCTTGAGGGGCCCTGATATACCTGTAACGCCCAAATTCTGTGATAAAAGTCGTAGCCTCCCTGCTGGATTCGTCGAGTAGAACAGCATGGTATCCATTCCAGGCGTCGAGGACCGTCTTACGAGTGCCTGCAGGGATGGATTGGGCCAAGTTGAATGGGCTCGGGGTGTGATGTGTCTCCCGAAGGCAGGCGTGGTTGAGTGCCTGCAGGTCAACTGTACGGCGGGGTTGTCCAGTTTTCTTGGCGACCACCACCATCCTAGAACACCAGGTAGTAGGGGTACCGATGGGGACAGGCTCAATAATGCCCAGTGCGACGTCCCTGTCGAGATCTGCTTTGACCTGGGCCTTCCAATGATGTGGTATAGGGGCAGGGGTGTGCACGGCACGTGGAGATGCGCCAGGCTTGATATGGATGTGCATGGGAGGGCCAGACATCGTGGGGAGTGGGCCGCTGGTGGTGTTAAATGCTGAAGATGCAAACTGTGACAAGAACCAGTCACGAAGGTCAGACAGGTGCAGGTCGTTAGGTAGGAAGGGGAGGGAAGTGGGCCGGTGTGGTGGAGGGGTCCTGGTCAAGGTGGGTGGTGGTTGGGCTGTGTGGGCGGCCATGCAGGGGGTAGGTGTGGGGAAGTCGGGAGGGATGATATGTAGTGCCCTACAAGCTGAAATGCTAATAAATAACGGTGACTGTGCCTGAATAATAAAAATATCATCAGAAGTAGTGTAGGGGGTGCCGGCAACGTCGGTGGCGGTAATGGTAGTCGGCATATAACCCAGGACCTGGAGAGTGTGACCCGCCACGGCCGTGATCCGTTGGTGTGTAGGCTGTAGGTGGTGGCGGTGGAGGCCCAGTGCCCGTAGTAATTGCAAACCAGCCACAGATACTTGGGCGCCCGTGTCAGGGTGGGCCGTGACACTGGTGGGGTGAGAGTGGGGCGACATGGCAGTAGAAATGGTAATGGGCAAGGAGGGGAGCCGGGCGGGTGGTGGTTTGTTAACAGCCTGTTTGATAGTACCAATGATAACAGCCGCGGATGAAGGTGAGGGCGTGGAGTGACAAACTGTGGAGTAATGGTTGAGTTTGTTGCATGACGGGCAGGTCTTGCCCCAAGCAGGGCATTTGGATGGGCGTTCGGCTCGAGAGTGTGTGGATAGGCCGCACCCACTGCACTGGGAAGAGGTGGATTTACAAACCTTGGCAAAGTGGTTAGGTTTATTACACGCCGTGCAGGTCTTGCCCCATGCAGGACACTTCGAAGATCGTTGGGCTTTTGAATGTGAAGATAGGCCACACCCGGAGCAACGTGTGGGAGATGAAGTGGGGCCGACGTGGGGAGGTGGTGGGGCGTGCGACGGGGGCTGAGTAGGTTGGGCGGGGGGCTGGATAGGGGCGGGGCGTGGGTAAGTACTCTTGAGACGCTGGTATGGTGATTTCACAGCATGTACCCCCGGTTGCATTGCCGTCTGATCGAGTGCCGCAGATTCGAACCCCACACAGTAGTTGATAACATCTTGTAAGGTAGGTAGGGTGCGGTCCTTAGTTAAAACATCTTGCTGAAGGGACGAATCACTAATCCCGATAGTCACTTGGTCCCGTATGTGTTCGTCAGAGACATCAGTGTGGCAACAGGGGCAGGTAAAGCCACAGTCCAAAGTGGCCTCCGTAATACGCGTGACGTAGTCCCGGATCTGTTCAGTAGGTTGTTGGAGAAGAGACCGGAAGTGGTGGCGAGCGGCTGCGCGGTTCCGTTGTCGGTGGACGAGTTGTGTGATGAGAGTTGCTAGGTCGATTTCTGGCAATGAGGAGAACGCCTGATTGTGAGCAAATATGGCGCTCTGAAGGGCAGGGTCGCACGTCTGGTAGAGCTCGATGGTAGCCTCATAGGTGGTAGAAG
>JBAKBP010032171.1:0-23509 GCA_037953745.1 Lithodes maja
ACCTGTTAATTGCCGGAGACCCTTTTAAACTGCACAAAACTCGTCTAATAGTAACCAGAATAAAGCTAAAGAGCCGTAGCCGGTACAGAAGGGGTTAACAGGGGGCCAGGGTCTCCACCACTAGACACTGTTATTTTTTGTTCTAGCTGATGGTAAATTGATATTAAGCCATCCTGATTACTCGTTTATTACCAAGTTTCTGTAGCGAAATATGTTGCTAATTATGAAAACTTGACAACAATATGACGCAGAGACATAGCAGTATCATATTTTGTCCAATAAGAATCTACAAATCAGATGCTAAGGGATTCAATTTACCATCAGTTGGAAACAAAACAGACTAAAGTACAGACCAGTCACCAACAGGCATTTAGTATGGCATTTATAATGCATTAATATCCTTGCTGTCATCAACCTCACTTACCGGCGGTGGGCCTCAACATTTTTTTTTTTTTTTTTTTAATTAGAGTTTGCCAACCCCCAGAAGTTGCTTCCCACGGCTATCACGTTTCATCTATTCGTTCCTTTTGGTCACCATTTATGATGTGCAGAGAAAGTATTGTAATGCATCTACATAACATAGGCTCCCATTCCCCAGCGGCTGATATAAACTGATATAGTGAAAACAAATATCACATAATTATTACTAGTAACTGCAATTTGTCAACAAGTGAATATACTAGTCTAACGATGATATACATAACAATCATAAAACCAAATTATGAAATAATTTGGTAAGTGTCCCTACTACCAAAATTATATTGACAAGTGGAACGAGTTAAGCGTAGAGTTACCAAAATTATACCTACTCTAAAGAACAAACCACAGGAGCGTCTTAGAGCATTCAATCTATTTACTTTAACCCATCACAGATTAAGAGGCGACTTAATCCAAGTGTTCAAAATCATCAAAGGCATTGACAACATGACCTATAATAAGTACTTTACGATTGCCCAATCAAATTACACGCTGGAAAATGGTTGGGAAATAATTGGTAAATCTTTTAACTCGCATGAGTCTAAGAATTTCTTCTTCAATCGAATTGTGCACTTGTGGAATGGGCTTCTTCGAGATGTTATAGACTACATCATCGTAGATTCCTTTAAACAGCGCCTAGTAAATCACCTTGTTCTTATTCAGCGACTGACTGCATAAATTTGCAAATCAATACTTTGTTTTGCCTCCTTTATCATGAGATATATTGAGAATCACTACAAGTATAAATAACATCCAAGATTTGACTCTCTCATCACCAGATACACGAAGGATAATTTATAGCTGTGTTACCTTATTAACCCAAAATGTATCCGACTAACATATCCTAACCCTACTATGGACATTAGTCGTAAGGCAGTACTTTCTTTCCAATTGTCGCTTATCCACTCCAAACCAATGTTGAACACTCTGAGTAGCAGTGATTTAGAGGGCAAGCAACCTCGAGAGTTCGCTAGAATGTGTACTCCTTAGTACACACACACACTCTCTCTCAATAGTATACAATATTTCTCAACTTCATTCATTACTATGAATTTCCCAGTTTCTCATTCTGCTGGGGGCCTTGTTTTCCCACCTAAACTTCATGCCAACCCAAGGTTGGAGGGAGTGGTGGGTGGGGGAGAGAACATTCTGCTTTGCTATCCTTACCTTCCACTTTGTAGCAAATTCTATGTTAGCACAAAGTCCGGACTTCCTATTAGGGCCCGCAAGGTATGTGCAATCTGCGTATCTATGTAACATTATATAAGTCTCTCACACCAATCACTGATAATGGTGACAAATTACCCAAGCTCCAGCTCCACGTTCTCGTCAATAACCAAACACCTCTCCTTCACACATAATAATAATAATAATAATAATAATATGATGCATACAGGTTTATACCGTATTAAAGGTTTATGCTGTGATGTTATCCATATTATTTTTGTATCTTCAAATGTGTTTCTTTAGCTAGCAATTTATCTTACATAATTAAGGTATGTTTAGTTGTATCTAAAGTGTTATCTGTAGTATAAACGGTAACAAGTCAATATACAGTATATCTGTCTAACTTGATATATATCCATCAACAGGTTACCTACCTCAGAAACGACAATTCTGGTTAAAATATATTTAACTCTTCTCTCTTTTATCTGTCTATCTATCTAGCCAACTCGCAAATTAATCCACATATTCAAATTTCAAAACAGTATTTATTTATCTATCTCTCCATCTCTCTTGGAAAGGACTCTGATTCAAAAGCTCACCCAGTCAAAGGAGAGGAGGGAGAGGATATAAAGGGAAAGTAGAACATACCAAGAAATGTATACCTGCTTTCAAAATAGGTAACCATCCTATACTTTTTTAATCCGACCTCCTACACTGTAACTTCGATGATGTCTTTCTATCATCATATTTTGATTGATAGTAGACGATTTTATTCAGCTAAGGAAGGTGGTCATATGATAAAGGGTCTTCAAACTATCTCAATTAACTTCTCCAGTGTACATGACAATACTAGTTTAACATATGGCGGCTGCACAATTAACACATGTCTCTTGTAGTTAAAGAACAATGATGTTCATCCAAGTCTATATGTGTAATCAGTCAAAACCAGTTAGTTTAGGAACCAAAATAATTCGCGTGTGTTACTATTTCAAGCTACATACATTGAAGCAATTATAGTATGGCAGATTTGTTTATAACTAAATTAATAAATAGAGACTATTCAGAGGAATTTAGCAATGGTGTTCATTGTTTGCATTGGAACAGTCCTTTTTTGTAATGTATTCCAATTTGCAAATTTAAGCATAATAATATTTACTCGTCATGTTGGTTATCAAATCATTAGCCAATCCCCAGTCTCTCTGTTGGTGAACCAGAGGTTTTTGAATAAATTCATTATCTAGATATTTAGATCCATAACAATTGAAGTCGGGCTACAATGTTGTACATCGCCTCGGCCTAGCATATGGGATTATGGATTCACTCAACAAAAATATTTGATGATGTCGATACCTAAGCAGAAGGACAGAGTTGTGGTTCTTCAAAATATTTGTATTTCGTTATATGGTTACTAGACATAAACCCTCAATGGTGGGAGATTCATCAACTCATTTGGTGCAAAGTCTCTACATAACATCATGGGCTACTGCTGTTATGGTGATATATCAAACCAGCATCTACTATCTGAAGCTGATTTAAGACCTTTTGGTTGCGTAGCTTTGGATATATGGGCACATGGCTGCCTCTAAATTGACCCTGCACATGCGGTAGTTGGTTGGTATCCCTGAGTGAAGAAGACTGGGGAAGATTATGTGACTCATTGCTGCAGAAAGTCGAGTGATCATGTTGAGAAGTACTCAGGATGGATCGAATCAATGGATGGGGCCTTGCACGAAGATACCCCAGGGAATCAAGCCGGAGGATCAGTGCAGTTACGTGCTGGCATTCCTTAGATCCCTGATTGAGCCTTTCAAGCTAGGCTTTATCAGAAAGAAAATTATTTAAATTACTTATATTTTGGAATGTTTACCTGTCAGCGTGATATTTTCCTATCTTCTGTCTGTAAATCAATTTACCCATTTATCGCTCCCCTCCCACTCTCCCATTTATTAACTACCCCTATAATCTCTCAGTGGCCTCAAGCGACCCTATTGTACACTTTCAAAACCTTTCTCAAACATTTTCCAAAATACAAACTAATTGACCCCCTTACTTACCGCCCTTATCGACCCACAGAAACCACAGAAATCCTACTAACTCAGTAAAATACACCAAGCATCCTATAAGATACACCCTCTAACAATTTCTTAATCACTACCATATTATCAGTCAATCACCCCTTCTCATAGACCGCAAACTCCCTCAATACCCTTTTAGCACCTCTCCCAACATGCCTGCTAAACTGAAACTCAATAGAGATCTAGTTGAATTCCAGTTCCTGGCCTGGATAGTATGCCTCGTTTAATTTAACTATCTCTAACTGTTTTTTTTTTCTCTCTCTCTCTCTCTCTCTCTCTCTCTCTCTCTCTCTCTCTCTCTCTCTCTCTCTCTTTTTTTTTTCTCTCTCTCTCTCTATTTCTCTCTCTCTCATCCATTCAAACCTTTTCATACCAGTTAATTCCGTTCTGCGTGAGAGCTAATTGCAGTTTCTCCCCTACATGCGTCAGAAGCTTATGGATAACAGTCAGGACAACCCTATGATACTATGATGCTTGTGATATAGCTCTGATGAATGACTATGTGTCGGAGTTGTAAGGTCTGATAAATATGTTTGAAACTGTGTGTGAGAAACGAAACCTGAAGGTAAATGTTGGGAATAGTAAGGTTATGGTCTTCGAAAGGGTGCAGGAGGATGCTGTAGGCACCGGTCGAACAGGGCAGTACTCCCAGGGAGTTCTAATAGTGGCTGATAAGGAATGCTGAAACTCCTGCTTCACCACCTGGCCTTACTACCTGATCATTTCCGTGCCTCACTAGTCTCCTCCTATCAATACATTATGCCACAAACACATTACATGCTACACTATATCCCCAAAAGTACAGAATTATAAGAATTATAACAAAGGAGTACAGAGGAAATCAAGCAACAACAGATCTAGTGACCCTTCTAGGTTGCTTGTCCTCCAAAACACTGAGGATCAAGTGTCCAAACAGTGGTTTAGAGTGGGTAAGGGAACATTGGAAAGGGAATTACTGCCCTGGAACTAATGTCCATGGCAGGATTAGGAAGTTAGTAGGGGACAGATGGGTTAGTAACTGAGGGGGGGGGGGGGGATAAAATAAAGTTATTAATTTACAAACGCAGTCAGTCGCGGGTTTGATGCGAGATATTTGTCTATGCAGAGTTTAAATGAATCAACGGTGATGCAGTATATAACGTTTCGGGGAAGCCCATTCCACAAGTTGACAACTCGATTGAAGAAGAAATTCTTAGATTCGTGCGAGTTAAAAGATTTACCAATAATTTTGCAACCGTTTCCCCGCGTGTAATTAGATTGGTCGATAGTGAAGTACTTACTACAGTCCATATTGTCGATGCCTTTGATGATTTTGAACACTTGAATTAAGTCACCTCTTAATCTGCGCTGGGTTAAAGGAAATAGATTTAATTCTCTAAGACGCTCTTCGTATGGTTTGTTCTTTAGGCTAGGTATCATTTTGGTAACTCTACGTTGAACTCGTTCTAGCTTGTTTATATCTTTTTGGTAATAAGGGCACCAGGATTGAACGCAGTATTCCAGAAGAGGGCGGACTAAGGAATTGTAAAGGGTTAGGATAACTTCTTTGGATTTATGCTCAAATGACCTGCCGATAAAGCCAATTATTTTGTTTGCCTTCTTAACAACTTCTGAACATTGTTGACTCGGTTTTAGGTTACTCGATATTGTTACTCCCAGATCGGTTTCTCTGTTTACATTCTTAAGCTGAGTGCCATTCATCGAATAGTTTGCTTTCTCATTTAGGTATCCGATATGTAGTACTTTACATTTATCCACATTGAAACTCATTTGCCAAATTTGGGCCCAACATGACAATTTATCTAGATTGTGTTGCATATCGTCAACTTGTTCTTTTGAGAGTACGCTATTTGCAATTTTTGTATGGTCAGCAAATTTTGAGATTGTACAGGTGAGACCCTCATCTATGTCGTTGATGTAAACAAGGGAGGGGGGGGGGGGGGGGGTACCATAAATGCACCCATCAGTACAACCCCTGGTGAAGACTCCTCAAAGTGCCCTGGACCTCTACCTTCTACTCTATCTATCAATTCCAGTAACATTTGCGGCCGTTCCTCTAACTTCTCTGTAGAACACCATCTCTTGTCTACCAAACTGGCATACTTTTCCTCAACGAAACCCAGTTGTCTAGGGCAACACACAGCAAACCCTTCTCTTTATCCTCCTACTATGTGTATCCTTAATTTAAAGCCAAAGGTGGATGTTGTGTGTACCTACTCAAAAATCTTACTTGATCTTGTATTCCCAACTTTGACTCCTCTGAAATCTCATATCTCTGGCTTAAGCTATCTTGTCACTCTATCACTAACTAAATCTGTGCTGTTTATCTCTACCCTAATTCTACTGACTCTCCAAAATTCTTTGACTATCTTACTTCTAAAGTGGGACATATTTTATCCATCTCTCTCTTCTTTGAAATCTCCATCTTAGGAGATTTCAACGTTCACTGCCGGCAATGGCTCTCCTCTCTTTGCATAGACCAACTTGGTGAACAAGCCTACATTTTGTCTATCCTAAATTACTTTCATCTGAACTAACACGTGTTTTATTTATTTTTCTAATTAAATTTATGTACCTGATCACTAAAATTGGCATAATTTTCCCCTCCTTTTAGCCAAAACTGTATTGTTTTGTGTCTGTCTTGCATGTCAATATTTCGATTGCAATAGCTCAACACAACCGGAAAAGGTCAGAAATACCCATTATAATTATTTTCCTAACATCAGAATATATATGAAAGTTTATCCACATGTGATCGAATATAGTAGCTGACTTGGATGTTACTCTAATCATGGGTTTCATGATCATGCTCATTGGTGATATTCCAAATTCGTAGAGTATATTAATGTAATTATTAATACAGTTACTACTAGTTACTACTACAGTTGCTACTAGTTTTTAATAAATCAAAATAAAAATCCCCCATCACACAGCAGTTTATATCTTTACTACATCTAGATTTAGTCAGAATATCGTCCAAATCAGTCCGGAAAATATCTACATCAGAATCTGGTCTTCTATAATATCATGCCTATTAGTATTTTGTAATTACAAAATTATATTTCTGCAAAATAATGGATTCAATATGATAATACATTAATGCTAGATTGTCCATAATTTTTACTGTGTAAGAAGCTTTCACAAACAAACCAACGCCACCTTTTTCACTTGTGCCCCTTAACATTGCCCTCATTCGCCTCCGCATCCATCGGTCACTTTGGTCTGGTCTCCCCATCTCTAACTGGTTTCTGACTCCTTCAGCCTGTAGTGCCGGATGATTGAAGAGATGGTTGAGCATTACCTTCTCCACTGCCCTCGCTTGATAGGTATTGGCGTGCCACATCTGGTGCGGAGGGTGGGGGGATTTACACAAATAGGGGTACAAAAATATCTTACCTACCCAGGTAATATATTTCAGAAAAATCTGAATTTGTAATAATTATGTGAAGACAAGTTCAGACCACAACATTTCAAGTATTATATATTATATAATTATGTTACATTATCAACTATCCAGAGGCGTTTTAAGGCAAAATATTATGCACATATGAACATAAATATACAGGCAGCTTGAAAGCAGTCTCATTCACTTGTGGGTCATGTTTAGATGAAGACGAGAACATACAAAATTCCACTGCGCCGTCTTGATTAAAATTATTCGAATCTCAACCATCCTGTCGCCTTCACATACACTCACACTTTCTGGTATGGCTGGTAGTACAATTGTGCATAGTTATGTATTAATATAAATATTAAGCATTATCATTTCATATGCTTTTTATATTTAGTGTATTCTGGAATGTGTATTTACCCTGTGCAATAATGTACAGTAAATACAGGAGAAAACTGGATTTTACAATGATCCTTGTGTTCGTATATAAAGTTACTTCCTTCACAGGCCTTGGGTTCTGAGTAATTCATTCATAAAACTACGTTGTTTACTATAGATGACTTGTTGCCACACTCAAAAACATTTTGTCACAAGACTATTTTGACCAACTACGCTTACAAAATTATATGACTATGAAAAGGGTAATTACATTTGCCATCTACCATCTTTAAGGTATATTGGTGGTACTTCTTTGATTTCCCATGGAATGATTTCTGCTTCCGTGGCCGGGGACCCTCGGAGAGTGCTGAACGCATTACCGAGGTAATCCTATCGGGCATGGAAGCATACATTCCATTCTCTTTCTTTCAGACTAATGCTAAAAAATCTTGGTTTACTCACGCCTGTTCTACTGCTGTCCGCAATAAGGAGGAAGCATTCAAACGGTACCGACGCCTTAAAACTCAAGACTCTCATTCTTCTTATGTTTCTGCCCGGAATCAAGCCAAATCTGTTCTTCGATTTGCCAATCACTCTTTCATCAATAATAAATGCACTGAACTATCCAACTCTAGCTCTTCCCAAGCTTTCTGGCATCTAGCGAAAAACCTCTCCAACAATTTCTCTTCCTCGTCTTTCCCTCCCCTTTCCCACTCTGATGGCACAACCATCACTTCTTCCTCTGACAAAGCTAAACTCTTCGCTCAAACTTTTGCTAGAAACTCCACCTTGGATGATTCCGGTGCTATACCTCCCTCTCCACCCTCCTCTCTCTTACTTATACCTAATATCCTAGTCTCTTCTAAAGATGTACTTTCTACCCTCTCTGGGCTTAATACTAATAAGGCGTACGGTCCGGACGGTGTTCCTCCTGTTGTACTAAAAAACAGTGCTTCCGTGCTGACTCCCTGCCTAGGCAAACTCTTTCGTCTCTGTCTATCCTCGAACGTCTTCCCTTCATGCTAGAAGTTTGATCTCATTCAACCTGTCCCAAAGAAGAGTGACCACACTCAACCCTCCAACTATCGTCCAATTGCTCTCATCTCTTGTATTTCTAAAGTTTTTGAAACTATTCTTGCTTCCAAATTTCTTAAGCATTTCTCTTCATATAATCTGCTCTCAGATCGCCAGTATGGCTTCCTTAAGGGTCGCTCTACTGGTGATCTTCTTTCATATCTTACTAACTCTTGGTCATCCTCCTTTCGGGACTTCGGTGAGACTTTTTCTATTGCACTAGACATATCGAAAGCCTTCGATAGAGTCTGGCACAAATCTTTTAATTTCTAAACTACCCTCCTTCGGTTTCTATCCCTCCATCTGTGCCTTTGTCTCTAATTTCCTCTCCGGCCGTTCCATAGCTGCGGTTGTGGATGGCCATTGCTCACTTCCTCACCCTATTAACTCCGGTGTTCCTCAGGGCTTTGTCCTATCTCCTATTCTCTTTCTAATTTTTATAAATTACCTTCTCAACTGTACCTCAACTCCCCTCCATTCATACGCAGACGACTCAACTTTACACTACTCCATTAGTTTTTCAGAACGCCCAAGCCAGCAATTCCTCAACGACAAACGGAATGAAGTCATAGAACACTTAAATTCTGATCTAACTACTATCTCCAATTGGGGCAGAGAAAACCTTGTTACCTTTAATGCTTCCAAAACCCATTTTCTCCATCCATCTACCCGTCAGGAACTCCCTGCGGACTATCCCTTATTCTTCAACAATACAAAAATCAATCTTTCATCTTCTCTCAATATTCTTGGTGTCTCTTTTTCTTCTGCTCTCAGTTGGAAGGACCATATTACCAGTCTTGCTAAGGCAGCCTCCCAGAAGCTGGGTGTGCTCAACCGCCTTAGGGGGTTCTTTACCTCTGCTCAGCTTCTTGCTCTGTACAGGGGCATAGTGCGTCCTTGTGTTGAGTATTGTTCACATGTGTGGGGAGGTTCCTCTCACACCGCTCTCCTAGACAAAATTGAAAGGAAGGCCTTTCGTATCATTAACTCCCGTCCACTCAACAACTCTTTGCAATCTCTCTCTCTTCGCCGCAATGTTGCATCTCTCTCGCTACTATAATAATCAGTGTTCCTCAGAGCTTTCCAAGTGTATACCACCTCCTTTACGTAGGGCACATGGTACCCGTCTTGCAACACAATCCCACCCCTTCTCTGTGCAACTCTCCAACCCAAGAGTGAAACGTTACTTTGTCTTTCTTCTATTCAACAGCTGAGCTCTGGAACTCTCTCCCAGAATCAGTCTTTCCCTCTTCCTATGATTTCAATTGCTTCAAACGCCGTGTGTCCAGGCATTTTTGCTCGAACATCCCTTGATTTTGGCCCTGTCACTCCTTCAACTTTGGGGGAGGCACTCGCTATAGGCAGTTCTGCCTTTTGCCTCCCTCACTCACATAGAAACAAAAATTAACAAAAATAAAAATAAACCAATTGTATTCAAGAATAGAGAGGACAAATACCCATAGATTGTATAATATACATTTTCATCCCCTTGATATTTAAAAGTGTGCACTATATAAAACCGTCTATTGATAACCATACTAACATTTTAAAACAAGTGATGGTATTGAAAGGGATATTAGTTTTGAAGGATTTCCTAAGTTACAGTATATACTCCAAACCACCTCACAATAAAGTTCACTATCATACATTAAGGGGAGATGGGTTGTTTGTCTGGTCCCCTTTCTCCCTCGTGTTAAGCTCCATTTCTTTTGAGATTATAAGACGTTCGTCCCAATAGTTTGGTGATTTTAACACCTTTTGCCCCATTTCGATGTCAATTTTGTGACCTTTCATGCCATTTAGGTGTCGATTTTTTCTTGGCGAGCCTGAACTTAAGAAAGGAACTGGCCTTCGGCCGAAACATTTTTCTACCGAAAAATGTACAAATTAATCTTGAAGGGGTGTTTTTCTAAGTTTGATGGAAGTCTAGCGAGGAAACTAAGAAATATAAGAATAAATTAATTTATAGACCAAAAAAACGGCCCATCTCCCTTAACCAACCTTCAATCCACAAGAGTTCAAATCTAATAGATATATCTTACTTATGAATGGAGGGCACAGTTAGCTGTAAAGGTATAGATATAGATCTACAGTATATAAAGACATGGCTAGTTAGAGAGATAGCCATAGATAGACATGGGTAGAAATAACCTGATTGATGAGAGATAATGACAGATTTGATAATATAATTTGCCAATGAGATGGGAGTTAACCTTAAGATAAATTTAATAACTTTATGGGGGGATGGTTCATTTTGTTGACGATTTTTGTATGTGTTTATTATGATTTTAGTATCCTCCTTAGAACTCCATCAAACTATAAAAAACATCCATTAGACCCCCTTCTAGATAAATTTGTATTTATTTTCGGTAGGGCCGGTTCTTCCAAAATTGCAGGCTCACTATCGTTCGTCAGGAAAAATAATCGACACCTAAATAGCACGAACGGTCTTAATATTAACAAAAAAAAATGGGGTGAAAGGTAAACAAATCGACAAACTAATGGGGCAAATATCTTAAAATCTGAAAACTAATGGGGCTAAACATGAGAGAGAAAGAGTCTAGACTCTAGAGGATCGACCCATCTCCCCTTAAGAGGAACTAAAGGAAGGTGTGTGTGTTGTGTGTAAGAGAGAGTACAAAGGAGTACAAAGTAAATCAAGCAACAACAGGTCCATCGACCCCTCAAGGCTGCTGGCCCTCCAAAACACTGATGGTCAGGTGTCCAAACAGTAGTTTAGAGTAGTTTTTGGTAAGGGAAAAACGCATTGTTAGACCCCATCTTGAGTATGGCGTTTAGTTCTGGTCCCCGTATCTCAAGAAAGACATTGGAAAACTTGAATCCATGCAGCGTAGAGCAACTAAGCTCTCTCTCTCTGAGAAACAAGCCATATTATAAAATATTAAATGAATTAAATGTGTTCTCGCTAAAGAAAACGAGGTTACGAGGCCAACTTATCGAGTGTTTTAAGAGTAGATATCAGTGCGCTGTTCACGATTAATAATAATGCTACAACTCGAAGTAATGGAATTAAATTAATTAGAAAGAGTGGAAAGAGGTGTCATCAAGGCTAATGTGGGTGAGAATGCGGTTTAAGGGTGAAAGGTGGGTCTTTGTAAGTGCGTATGGACCAGGAAGTGGAAGAGAGTTAGATGAGGTAGAGGGTTTCTGGGAGGATTTGAGAGATTGTCTACAAGGGTTTGATGAAAATGAAAATGTTATAGTTTTAGGGGACCTTAATGCTAGGGTAGGAAATGAGCCTGTTGAGGGAGTCATCGGTAGTTTTGGTGTGGATGGTGTAAACGAGAGTGGAGAAAGACTGAAAAATGTATGTGAAGAGTGTAGATTGAGTGTAGGTAATACGTTCTTCAAAAAAAGGCGTATATACAAGTACACCTGGCATAGACTTGTAAGGGGAGAGATTGTAGAGAGGGCATTGATGGATTATGTGCTGGTGACAAGGGAAAGATTGTGTAGACTGCTGGATGTGAATGTGAGGAGAGGTGAGGCGGAGGGTATGTCAGATCATTACCTGGTGGAGGGAAAGCTAAGAGTTAAGAGTTACAGGAGAATAAAAGACAAGCGTGAAGTAAGAGAGGTAATAAAAGTTAGTGAGTTAGAGAAGAGTGAAAAAGAGAGGGAGTACAAGGAAAGACTAAATGAAAAGTGGATGGAAGTGAGAGAGAAGTAGAGGTTGAATGGCAACAGTTTAAGGAAGGAGTGAAAGCAAGTGCAGAGGTAGTATGCGGCAAAAGGAAAGTAGGAGGCAGAGGTATCAGGAAGGGAAGCGAGTGGTGGAATGATACGGTGAGAAAGGCAGTTGAGGAGAAGAGACAGTGTTTTGAGAGGGTTTTACAGGATGGTAGTGTTGAGGTATGGGAGAGTTACAAGGAGAAAAGGAGAGAGGCAAAACGGAAAATTAGAGAAGCAAAAAAAGATGCAAACGAAAGGTGGGGTCAAAGGCTGAGTGAGAATTTTGAAGAACGAAAGAAGATGTTCTGGAAGGAGGTAAATAAAGTAAGGAAAGCAGGACAAAAGAGGGAATAGTCAGTGAAAGATGTAAATGGAGAATTACTAGTGGAACCAGTTGAAGTGAGGAAAAGATATGCAGAGTATTTTGAATCTTTGTTAAATACAAGAGATGGAAGAGAAGCAGTGATTGAAGCTGAGGTGGATGGAGATAGGTTACCCAGGCCACCCAGGTGGCAGGGAATGAATGAAAGGATTGAGGAAAATGAGGTGAAAGAAGCAGTGAAACAAATGAGAGAGGGAAAAGCAGAAGGTTTGGATGGTATTGTTGTGGAGTGTATAAAGAAGGGTGGAGATGTGATAATAGATTGGTTGGTGAGACTTTTGAATGTGTGCTTTGCTGTGTCAATGGTACCAATAGACTGGAAGAGTGCATGTATTGTGCCGTTGTACAAGGGGAAGGGAGATCGGCAGGAGTATTCAAGTTATAGAGGTATTAGTTTATTGTCAGTGGTTGGAAAGCTGTATGGCAGGGTGTTGATTGGGAGGTTTGACGTACCTCCCAACCTACCAAATAGGAAAACCTACTATTTGGTAGTAGTCTTGGAAAATCCAACGTCAAGGCTATTAACCTAATTGCAATGACGACTTGTCTAATTTGACTGCTATGTCGTCATTCCAACCGCGGTTAAAAAGAAAACGTCTAGAGTCTACTCCTTATCTTGCTCTAGGAGACTTTGTACATTAACCAAAACTACCACCGAAGGTGAAAAAAGCATAGAAGAGAAGAAAAAGGGGTTTACCTTAGTTACCGCTCAAGGCCCATCCCGTGTTCCGTCATGCGCAGATCCCTGTCGAACGTGCGCATAAGCGACCCTCTCTTGTTATCACATCTCACGCCAGCAGAAGAACGCGGATGGGCAGGGGTCCGGAGTGAGGGAGGGTATTATGTACGTTGGATTTTCCAAGACTACTACCAAATAGTAGGTTTTCCTATTTGGTAGGTTGGGAGGTACGTCAAACCTCCTAATTTGTTAGTAGTCTTGGCAAATCCAACGTCAAGGCTGCATAACAAATAGGAGGAGGACATCCAAGCCCAACATACCAAAAAACCAATGCATAAGACAAAAGTATGAATGACAAAGAAACACAAGTTAACCCGTGGAGCCCCGGCTAGTTTTGTAATGTTTGTTCACCAGAACCCGGCCGGTTTTCAAAAAATGGTTTTATTCCAGAAACAATAGCGAATGGGTTAGGAATGAAGGAAAAACCACGAAAAACCGCTCAAAAAGCTTAAAGAATGGTCCTACAGAGCCCCCGAAAACGTATTTTACAGGAGTAAAAAATTGAAGGCAATTACCCCAAAAAAACAGGTTATTACGCGCCCACGCGCACGCACGTGGACTTTGAGAGTTTTCAATCATCGGCACGGTTGCGTGGGATACGTACACAGCTCCCATACAAATCTGAGCCCTCTTGAGTGGCTACACCTGAGGTTACGGTCGGCGCAATTAGGGTGACGCGTCAGACGCGTCTCTGGGGCTGTGCGTTACATACATCGCCGACGCGTCAGACGCGTCGCTGGGGCTGTACGGGTTAAACAAGAGAGTTTAATAAAAGCGTGAAAAACTGAGGAGTAGCTAAAAAGAGCAGTTTTAACACGTGCCCGTCATTCATATTAATGCAAAACCATAGACTTGTCTTAAACCAAAAAGCACTGTACATAAAATCCCTTTTCTTCCAAATGAACAAAAAACAAGGAACACAAACTGAAAACACAATTTTCAAGGAGGCAAAAACACTTATGTACTGTATACATATAACATAATCCCAAACTTGTAATCCAGTGTTGCAAACCCGTACTCCCCCCCCCCCCCCCCTTTTTCAAAGAAAACAAAGTAAAAGAAAGAGTGACAAGGGGGGAAGACCAGGCAACCTCGCAAGAGCTCTAGGAAACACGACGCCCTAGAGCTATCACAGGCCGAGGGGGTCTAACAATGGACATGGAGAGGTAGGAGGAGATGAAGGTATTGATAGACGACCACAAACCTGCCGAGCCGACGTCAGGCAACGAACGAGTCTGCAGGAACCGTAAGGAGGCAGCAAAGGACCGCACATCGTGAGCAGAACCCCGACAAGCAGGGTTACTGGCACGAATAACCCGACAAATGTGGCGTCCTATCTGTACCTTCGAAAGCCTCCCACCAGTCCGAGGAGACACCCACACAGCAGTCCCCGAAGTCGGAGCCACAGACTCAACATAAGAGTGCAAGGCCTGCACCGGGCACAACACATGGTGAGTATGCCCACGTTTTAAAGCCTGGATGGTGAAAGGCTTGAAAACGTGGGTCTCTCTCTCATTCTTGGCAACAAAATGAGGGGAGGGGGCCAACGTGACGACATTCAATGACGGGGAGAATCGCATGCATTCCTGGGACCGTGACATGGCAGCTAGTTCAGACACCCTATCCCCAGTGGCCAGAGCGACAAGGAAGAGTGTACGCTCCAGCAACTGAACCGGTGTAGTGTCCCGTGTATATGTGTGTGAAGCCAGAAGGTCCAGAGCACGCCCCAGATCCCACTGAGGAGGGATCTGGCGCGGAGGCGGGCGCTCCCTGAAGGCAGCCTTCATGAAGGAATCCAGCTCCTTCGGAGGAACGACCAGCCCAGTGACGGACTCAAAGACCTCCCGGATGGCAGACAAGTGGTTACGTATAGTGTTGACCTGAAAGCGACGTGTACGGAAGAGGTGAAACAAGTAGTGTAGGACGAGGGAAGGAGAGCTAACAGTCTGGCGAGTGTCCTGTATCCACCTAGTAAAAGACTTCCAGTGGGACTCGTAAGTCCCCCAAGTCGAAGACGTCCATGAACGCTTCAGGAAGTCAGTCAGGTCCCGTCCGTGGACTGGGAGCCACCGTGCCTCACGAACATCCACGATGCGAAGGCCAACGAGGTCCGTAGGTCGCCAACCTGGCTCAAGTGGAAGTGTGAGAGAGGGAGAGGGACCGGACTCGGGCACCACCGCTTCAACTGGGAGTACCAAGCCTGGGCCGGCCACAGAGGTGCTATGAGCCAGACTCTGCCGCGGTACAGCCGCAGCCTCGCGAGGACTTTGCACATCAACAGTGCGTCTGGTGGCGGAAATATGTATATCGACTGCCACCTGCTCCAGTCTTCCATGAAAGCGTCCGGACCCCCCTCCGGAGTACGAGTCCGGAGGGACAGGTACCGAGGCAACTTGCGCGTCTCCTTCGATGCGAACAAGTCGACCTCCGGAACACCCCAGGAAGCCGCGAGGTCGTCGAATACAGTCTGTTTCATCGCCCATTCTACAAGAACGCCCTGTCCTCGCGACAGGGCGTCCGCCCACAGGTTGGCAGTCCCGGGCAGGTAGGAGGCATGCAGGGAGATGTTGTGTCAGTTCGCGAGGAAGAACAACTTCTCGGAGATCCCCAACAGAGTCAAAGACCTGGAGGACCCCTGCTTTTGGATACAGCGGACAGCTGTCTGATTGTCCATCCTGAAGGCCACCGACAGGCCCCGAAGGGCCAGCGCGTGGTCCCGCAGGAAGAACAAGGGAACCAAGAGTTCGAGGGCATTGATGTGTAGGTGTGTGTGTCCCACCCATCTGCCGTGATGTTGATGTCCCAGGTTGGATTGGTAACCCCACCCCACCTCGCTCGACGCATCTGTATCCACCCAGATCGTCGGCGGGGGGGCGGTCCAGGGCACAGCCGCAGAGAGCGTGCCCCGAGCAACCCAGTGTCCTAAGTGTCTGTGAATGGAACGCGGGATCGGCATGAGCCGATCCATAGGGACCAACGGAAACACCCTGTTGCCCATGAGGATTAGGCGGCGCAGCCTGAGCCTCCCTAAGGGAATGGTCAGAGCAGCCCAATTGAGGGAACCCACTAACGAGTCCCAGATCCTCCTCATGAGGGAGACCGAGTGCAACACGGCGAAGACCTTCCTGCGAAGTTTCACCGCGTTTGGCTGACTCTGGGTAACCGTAGCGTTTGTCAGATCCCATTCGAGACCTACCCACGTCACGACACGCGACGGGGTCAGGCGGGACTTGGGAATGTTTATGTTGAACCCTAACTGTGTGATGTGTTGAACTACCGTGAGGGTGTCGCGAACGCACTGTTCTAGGGTGTCTGAAACTATCAACCAGTCGTCCAAGTAAAACAGGATCTGGAGGCCGCCCCTGAGGAGAGGATCCAGAGCCTGCTTCACCAGTTTTGAGAAGATCCGCGGCGCGATGTTGAGACCGAAGGGAAGCCTGTCGAACATGAACACACGATCGGAAGTCCGAACGGCCAAGAATCGCTGGAAACGAGGATGTATAGGGACGTGCCAATACGCATCCTTGAGGTCCAGCGACACTACCCACGACAGAGGCCGCAGGGCCAGTCGTACCTGGTGCACCGTTAGCATCCGAAATCGCGTGTTCACGATGTGCCCGTTGAGGGCCGACAGATCCACCACCGGTCGCATCGCGTCGCAGTCCTTCTTCGGTACCAGAAAAACACGGGAGAGGAAAACCGGGTGACCGGCTTTCACCTCCCTGACGATTCCCTGCTCGTGCATGGATGTAATCACGGCGGCCACCTCCGAAGAGACAGGCCGGCTTCGTTGACAAGAGCTGAGTGGGGGTCTGGACTTCCATCTCCAGGTTAGACCCCTCCGTGCAATCTTCCGCCCCCACGTCCCTCGCGGCCACCGAGGGGCGCAAGGGCGAAAACAACCTGTGGGAGCCCCCGAGATGAGGTGAGCGACCCGTTCGGCGAGGCGAGAAGGAGAACAAGGAGGAGACCGACCCGGAGAACCTACACATTTTTTGACGTGGAGGGTCCCCCGGTACGGTCCTTGCGGTCATAAGACCCACGTTGACCACCTCTACCCCCCCCACCTCGCCGAAAAGGGCGGGTCACCCCATCCCCTGTCCGTCGCGCGTCGGACCCCGTCGAAGTGCGGCCGGAAGTGGAAGGCTGGCCAGCCCCTTCTCGGCGGGTATGAAAGGGAGCAGGAGCAGAAGTGCGAGGCGGAACCGACGCTCTAGCCGGCAACTTCCCTTTCCTGCGCCCTTTCTTGGCAGCAGCAGCGGCGCCAGCACTCCGAGGAGGACCGGCAGACGGACGGGACTGCGAAGACCCTGGTCGCGACACAGCGCGTCTTTGCGTGTCGTAAGCAGGGTCCGCTGACAGAGAAGCGTAGCGTTCCCAAGCATCCTGCGCGAACAGCCCCGATGTATATAGCTCAGAGTATAACAAACCCTGACGAATATCCAAAGGGGCCTTCCGGCAGAACGAGGACCTTACCGTTTGGCGTTGTCGAGTAGCCTCGCACAAAACCGCCTTCAGCTCGGGAACCAAAGACACCGCGAGCTGAAGGTGGATCCGCCGAACGTGGTCCAAACCCTCGCGAAGATCGCCAGGTGCAGTCGCCTCGATAAGTCGCAGGTGGTGAACAGATGTCTGGAGGGAACCTAAAAGACAAGACAATAAGTTCGCCACCCTCTGCCGCAAGGTAAAATCCCTGTCGACAGAGGACTTATCTGGGTGGGAAATGAACGGGTTAGCAATAGCACAAATTTCAAGTTTGGGAGCGCTAATCCAGGACCAGAACTTGCCATCCAATCCGCCGACAGACACAAGAGGAGGCAAAAGCAGTGACGACTCCGGGGGAGGGACTGAAACTGATCTGTTGACGGAACGGTTGGCAAATTCTAAGGCCTCAGCAAACCAGGCCTCCAATGGGAGAGGATTATCAAGGACGACGGCTAAGCCAGGCTTACCATCGTCGCTCAAACCCGTCCCATAGGAGGACAGTCCCGTCAATACAGCGAGGGACTGAACATCCTGAAGGATGTCCTGGCGGCTGAAGTCTGACCAGAGCTTAGTCCGAGGAGCAGACGGGGGCTTGGGCTTTACCGAAAAGTACTGAAGGTCGGTCCTCGTCGGGTAAGCCTGCACCTCCACGTCGGCCACCTGACCATCCACCCTGAACGCCCTGAACTGCATTCGATCATTAATTTGGACCGACCAGCCCAAAGGTAGGGCCCTCTCACCTGACGGGAAATCGGTAGCACGCTCCGGGTGGGAGGCCTGCACCCCCTTCCAAACAGCCAAGGAGCCATAGAGGAGAGGCATAGTCCTCGACGGGACCTTGGCCTTCTGGATGGGGGGCAAGCGCGGACCCTGCCCTAGCAGACGGAGGACCCCCGCATGGGAGACAGCAGGGGCAACCACCTGAGCCAGGGCAGGAGCAGTGCTATCCGACGACCGGGCAGGAGGAGAAGCAGGGCGAGAGGGAATGTGGTCCACCGCAGAGGGGAGGGGGACCAAAGCAGGGGTAGGTTGGGTGAAGCGCTGAGGTTGTGTCACCGCCAAGAAGCGCGACAAGAGGGATTCCTGCATCGCCTCCAATCGCGCGTCGAAGTGTGACACAACCCACCCCTGCATAGCCGAAAATCGATCCGAGAGAGGCGACCCCCCCGAAGATTGTTCGGCCCGCAGGGGCGAGCGTGAGCGAGAGCGAGACCCATGACACGAAACAGCAGCGTCGCGGCCCAAAGAAGGCGAGCGACGACTGCCGTGGCGTCCCTGAGGGTCTCGCCCCCGCCCACTAACGCCCGAGGGGGAAACATCATCATCCCCCTCTTCCAGCGACACGTCAGCCCCCGAGAAAGGGGACCCCGAAACTTCGCTATACTCTACCGAGTCAAGCGGCGGGGTACCCACTCGGGGAGCCGGAAGTCGAAGATCAGGTATAGAAGAAGGAAGAGGAGTAGGATGACGGGAGTGGGAAGGCTGGCCGGGTGAAAGGAGGTCAGAAGGAGCCGCGGGGGGAAACAGAGCAAGGATCCCCGGGGCTGAGAGAACAGGGCGGCCCGACACCGAGGAGGAGGAGGGAGGGACCTCCACCTTGGGACGAGACCGCGAAGGAAGAAGAGGCACAGAAGCAGGAGAAGTAGGAGGAGAAGCAACTACAACCTGGCGGTCCCCCCTGGACAGAGGAGGAGGAGGGAGCAGAGGGCCAGCTACAGTATGTACATCCGCGCGCGTGGAGGACACATGAAGAGGACGTCTTTTGTGCAGGGGAAGCGGGCGGAAAGTAGTAGAGCCCCTATCCGGAGAGGCCAGGGGAGGGCGTACAGGGGCAGAGACGCTAACCCCGGCCTCAGGGCGAGAACCATGACGAGGGCGACGGCCGGAGTCAAGGCCATCAGGAGGACGAGGAGGGGCAGTAGAGGACGGACGACGAGGAGAGCGAGAGCGTGGACGGAGCTGGGGATCCTCCCGACGATGCGACGACCGACCACGGGACCCAGGAAGAAGGGCCCGAGCAGGGAGAGGGCCAGGTAAACGGCCCCCAGACGGGTCAGGGATGCCCAGGGCCACACGGATCCGGTCATCCACAAAAGCCGGGGAGCGATGGCCCACAGATCGAATGTGGTGGGAGACCACCGCCCACACGGACTGAAGGGATGCAGAGGCCACCGCCGCGTCAGAGGAACCAGGGTGATGGTCCACGACATCGACCAGGTCCATACACGGGCCACACAGCGCAGGGAGGTAGGCCGTAGAGGACACACATTGGGAGTGGCGTAGGCAGGACCTGGGGCACTCTAAACACGGGGAGCCACAGCCCTGGCGAAAGCAAGGCATCACACCTGCAATGGAAGAACACACAGCATAAGCAGCACGGTGACGGAGAAAGCGAAGAGAATGTCCAATAAAAACCAGGGAATGAGCATGGGTAAACAAGAATACACATGCAAACTGGAAGGCGTACTCACTCGAAACCGGGAACACCGAGGGAGGTGATGAGGGAGGGCGATGCGCAAGAGCACAAGCAGAACCTGCAAAGATGGAGAAAGTGTTAAACACCACTCAACACCTCACATGCAGGGCCCTAACACCATAAAGTGTAGACACCAATATAGTAACAGGCAACAATATGGCACAAAAAAGGGTCAACAGTGAAAGCCAACTATAACCGCAAATTTGCGGGCCAATGGAGGTAGAACCGTACCGACACAAACCTCCCATATCGCCACGAGACCCCCCAGCGATCTCCGCAAATTTGCGGGGAGCCGAAACGACCCAGAGGACCGAATCGAGCACTCCGCAAATTTGCGGGACCGGCCAAGAGGGCCCGGTGCCGAACAAGCGAGAGGGGCGTCTAGGAAAACCAAAAAAGGCCCGCAAACAAGCGTCAACTCCTTATGAACTCCAAGCGACGATGACCATCAAGCTGAGCAGCGTCTTCCTTGATAATATCCTGACTCAACCGGTCAAGGGAGAGGCAAGGAAGACACACCAGGGGAGAGGAGGCACATCCCCCGGGAACCACCCAACCCACAGAGATAGAGCAAAGCCCATGAGGAGAAGTGGCAGGTTGGGTGGTTTGGCACAAACAGGGGCCCCCGTGGGGTACCCCAGGATTGGGCAAAAGCTATGAAAGGATGGAGGTGAAAACAGGAAGGGAACACAAAAACCAGTAAATGAAACTGGTGAGAAAAAGGGTGGCCTAGCCGCGAGTAGAGAATGTGTCAGGGGCGAAAAAACCTGTGGTGTGAGGGAGAGGCCCCCGTGGGGTACCCCTGGATATCACGAACCACCAAGCGCCCAGGCCCTTGAGACACAGTGAAGGCTCGAAAGGGGGGACTCGGGAATAACGCTATTTATGCGGCTGACACAAACACTACATACAGCACCGCCACCACGAAATCTCAGATTGTGAACCAACTGTACACCTAGGCTATGAAAAAAATGAGAACTCATAGGGGCATAGCAAGTCCTGAATGATAAACAAGCTAGGCTAAATGAAGCTAAAAGCTAAACTATGCCCAGACTAACAGGAAAAAAGAATATGAAAAGAGAAAGAATGAAAAAATATAGACGGGGAACGCCAAGCGCCCCCGTACCTAAGGTAGCTATTTCCACACGCGTCTCCATTAAACACACTGAGGAGCCCATTTAGGTGTGTCCTAGATCACGTAACATCTGTCTAACAAAAAGAAGGCCAGAAAAGCCGAAACGAACCTAAAACAGGGTGAATTGAAGGAGCACAACAAAAGCGGACTTCAACAATGGCGACGCGTGAAAAAATGATAACAAGAGAGGGTCGCTTATGCGCACGTTCGACAGGGATCTGCGCATGACGGAACACGGGATGGGCCTTGAGCGGTAACTAAGGTAAACCCCTTTTTCTTCTCTTCTATGCTTTTTTCACCTTCGGTGGTAGTTTTGGTTAATGTACAACGTCTCCTAGAGCAAGATAAGGAGTAGACTCTAGACGTTTTCTTTTTAACCGCGGTTGGAATGACGACATAGCAGTCAAATTAGACAAGTCGTCATTGCAATTAGGTTAATAGCCTTGACGTTGGATTTGCCAAGACTACTAACAAATAGAGAGGATAATAAAGTGTACGGAAGTTGCAATAGTAGAAGAATAGTGAGGTTTTAGGAGGGGAAGATGGTGCGTGGATCAGATGTTTGCAGTAAGACAGTTATGCGAGAAGTATTTAGAGAAGCATAAGGAGATATTTTGGGCTTTTATGGACTTGGAAAAAGCGTATGATCGTGTGGACCATGAAGCAATGTGGAAGGTGTTAAGGATTTATGAAATAGGAGGAAATTTGTAAGAAGCAGTTAAGAGTTTTTATGAAGGGAGTAGAGCATGTGTGAGAGTAGGAAATGGTAAGTTGAGTGAGGTAAAGGTAGGTTTGCGACAGGGTTGTGTAATGTCACCATGACTGTTTAATATGTTTATGGATGGTGTGGTGAGGGAGGTGAAAAGGAGAACTATGGGAAGAGGATTGGGTTTAGTAGGAAAGAATGGTAGAGATTAGGAGTTGAATCAGTTGCTGTTCGCTGATGACACAGCATTGGTGGCGGATTCTGATGAGAAACTGCAGCGGGTAGTCAAAGAGTTTGGTGTGGTTTGTGGAAGGAGGAAATTGAAGGTGAACATCAATAAAAGTAAAGTAATGGTGTGTAATAGGGGAGAGCATAGGGTGAATCTAGATGTGAGGCTGGATGGGGAAATATTGGAACAAGTAGAGTGTTTTAAATATCTAGGAGGAACGATAAGCAGGAGTGGAGGTATGGAAGTGGAGGTAAAACAGAGAGTGTGTGAAGGAAGGAAGGTTTTCGGAGCAATGGGAAGTATGTGGAAGACGAGAAATCTCGGAGTGAAAGTAAAAAGTGCACTGTAAAAGAATTGTTGTGCCAACAGTGATGTATGGGGCTGAGACATGGGCTCTGAAGAAAAAGGAGAAAAGAGGGCTGGATGTGAAGGAGATGAGCTGCTTGAGGAGTATGTGTTGAGTTACTCGTAGAGACAGATTGAGGAATGAAGAGGTACGTAGGAGAGTGGGGCAGCAGGAACATTTGTCAGCCAGAGTGGACAGAAGGGTGCTGAGCTGGTATGGTCATGTTGAACGAATGGGAGATGAAAGGCTTACAAAGAGAATATGTGAGTCAGGTACAAGGGGAGATAGAAGGGCAGGAAGACCCCATTGAGATGGAGAGACTGTGTAAGAAAAGCTTTGGATGATAGAGGAATGATCAGGCAGGGGAAGTGGTGGTGGACAGGAGTGAATGGAGAATGCTTGTGAATAGTTGAGTGAACACGTGGTCATTTGGAGTAAGGGGTCGGGCGCAAGTTGGACTAGATAATAGTCCATCAGGCGCCTGGCCCGGGGAGACGATTAATATGAAGGGTGCGCCTGGAAGTGTGGTGGGAGGGCTTGTGGCTTTGGCTCCGCTGCATGTCTGCCTGCCAAGATCGGAACCTCTCCGGGTGGTCGGGGGCCGGGGGAGTGCTGGAGCGACCTTGGTGACCCTGGTCTCTGGGTCTTCTCCTGGGTGACCTGGATGTGTGTGAGTTTGTGCTTTTTATCTGTGTTTATTTGTTGTTTTATGTTGTTTTTGTGTTTTCCCTGTTCTTGCTCTGTCTTGAGTCGGCT